>CATIWJ010331521.1:0-18588 GCA_949640765.1 Croton laevigatus | reverse complement strand
AGGCACTTTACACTCACAATTAGTATTGACAAAACGAGCTTCATGAGGAGAAGAAGATGAAGAAAATTGAGACATTGTTCATAAACCCTAGATGATTTGTTCTTCCCACACGTACCTATTTTCCCCTTTTTAATCGTAAATTCAAACGGCATTGTACAGGGCTTCGTGAAGGGTTATTTTTGTCCATAAGGGCATTTTCAGCATTAGATAAAAATAATTCATGGTTAATATAGTAATTGCTCACAAATTTAACAGAAAACACATAAAAATTGGACAGAAGGGCAAAATTGTCAACAGAAATTTTAATTAAGGATATTTATGTTCAAAAAAAAAAAAAAAAGATAGGGAGTAAATTGTAGAAATAGTCAAAACTTAGGGAGTTTTGATAAAATTTCCCTAAAATGAAACCCAACTAATATAGGAAAAATTATATTTTGTACTTGAGTTTTAACTTAGTTTACTATTTCATCTCTGTATTTTTTGAAAAAGAATTTTTTTATCTCGTAATTTATTTTCATCACACTTCTGTTAAATAAAGGGCAATTTTCTGTAAAAGCCTCTGAGAAATTATATATTTAACATTGGTTAATTACATTGTACTATGAGTACCGCTATTTCCAGAGCAGAATTTATTAATAACAGAGCAACTAATTTTAATTACACAAAATTGACCTAATTATCCCAATTGTTAAACTTAAATTCCACCGTTAACTATTAACTTAACTTTCTAAATATTTATTTTTACAATATTCCCTTTCCAAAATTTTCAAAACACCGCTCCTTTTTCCGGTTTTTAATTAAAGACAACCAAGAGAAATAAAAAAAAAAACAAAAAACAAAGTAATGAGTTTGGTGAAGAAGATCGAACGACCAAACAAGAAGATGATAAAAAGGATATATATATATATATAAGCTCCCTAGAGATAATTATTAATGAAGTTGTAACTTGTAATTAAGTTTATAAAAGGAATAATGGTTACATAAGCTCCCTGGAGGTAAGCATTCAAACTTTTGAATTTGAAGCTGCGGCGGCTATTTGTTTATTGATTTCCTATAACTGTCTATCTTCTTCTTCCCATAGATATTCTCATACAAATATCAATGATTTGACTTTAGGAAATCAAATCACGCAAATAAATCGATGTCCATAAAAACAAAATCTCAATTCAATCACTAACTATAATCATGAAAATTTTATCACTTTTCCTTTGTTGCCTGCCAAAAAAAAAACACGGAAAGAGACAAATATCAAATATCAAGTATCAAATAAATTTATCAAATATTTAAAATCAAGAGATTTTGTTATTTTAAGCACAATAAATTATTTTTTTAAATATTACTTTAATTAATTAATAATAAATATAATTTTATCATCAATAACAAGTGAATTGCATATCAAAGTAGTTTTTTTTTTCAGGGGATTGATCTTTAAATTGATACGAAATTTAGTTATGCACTAGTCACTAGATTAAGCGTTGAATAGTTTAGTCAGAAATGAATCTCGCTTCAATAATAATAATAATAATTATTATTATTATTATTATTATGCAAACAATATGAAATTTTCAGGACTGTTTCTCCTGATGTAGAAAATATCTTACTTAAGATTCTTTTTGTAGTACCCTTTATCACTGTTTCTCTTGACGTAGAAAATATCTTACTTAAGATTCTTTATGGGTGTCATATAAATAAGTTTCCAACTACAACGATATATGATTAAGTATTCAGTTCAGAAATAATCCAAAATTCATATATATACCAAACAAAAACTAATGATTTACAGTCACATGCCAACAGTACAATATTATTGGAATTATTAGTTTTGAGTGTTCATATGATTATTAATTAGGAATTACATAGTTTCACTTTTGTTTCAGTGATAAAATGATAAAGAACAGAAAAAGAATTTATATAAACATTGTAATCATCATTAAAACAAATTTTATACATAATCACCTTATTAATTAGTCAATTTGCAATCATTTCTCGATTTAAAAAAATTAAAATCATTTGAAATATAAATAGTTCCATGCTTAAAGCTCAAACAAGTTATCCAATGATAATAGTTCTGATGCCTCCGGGATTAGAACGTGAGGTTTTTTTTTTTTTCAACCCCGACTCCATAAAGTATCAGCAATGGGAGTCAGGCCAAAACTTGCCTCAAAAGCATCAGCAATCGGAGTCAGGCCAAAACTTGCCACCAATCAAATTGCACCAATTTGCTTTTTCATAAAATTTATATATATTTTGCAGCTTTTGAATAAATTAGCCTCCTGCTCTAGCGGGTTAGGGGGCAAATCAGGTCAGTCCGGTCCAACTAATGTTTTTATTTTTTGTATTTTTATAAAAAATTTACATACTTATATATATAATTAATAAGCTATATTAAAAAAAAAAAAAATATATATATATATATATATATATATATATAATTATTCAGCAACTCTTTCTACAGCCATTTAACGGAATTCTCAAAATCAAAATATTTTGTTAAGCTAAAACAATCCTTAGTTAATCTACACACTCTGCAGTGGTGAATTTAAATACTTTGTAATCTATTTTTATATGTGTCTATTGTAATATAGACTAACTTAATACTGTAAAATTGTACAATCTTTACAAAACTTGAAAGTACTGTGAGTTAAGAATGATGACGAATAATGAGAAGTAAGCATGATTATGATATATTACAGCCAATAATAAGATGACAATAAAGAAAAAAACAGGCGCCTTCAAAATCCGAGTACATTAAATATGCAAAAATAAAACTTAAAAAAAAAAGGTGATGGTTGCATCAATAATAAACAATCCATAAATAACTAGTCTAGTGTACCTACTACAAGTGAAAAAGCCAGCTCCAGGAGGCTGCACCATCATCTATTCCATGTTTCCACTTTTTATCTCTAGTTTAAAACTTTTACAATTGAAACATAATCAGTAATCAATTAAACATTATAACATAACCCCATTGTCAACCCAAGGGGTTGGCCTGGTGGTGAGGTAAGTCACCAAAAATCAAAATATCCTGGGTTCAAATCTTGGAGGTAACTAAGCAAAAAAAAAAACATAACCCCATTGTCAAAAAAAGGAAAAAAGAAAAAAAAACCATTATAGCATAACCCTTTCTCTAAGTTAATAATGAATGAGTAGATAATAGTATCAATTTCTTTATTTTCATTTATTAAATATAATAAAAAAATTGAAAAATTTAGTGTTTTAGCTTTATTAAAGGTTTTATTTTAGTGTCTAACGTTGTTTTTTTTTACAAGAACAATATCTGAACTCTTTGAAAAGTGTTTAAATCGTCGAATTTTACACAATTTTCTCGCCGGAAAAATAAGTTTGCAAATTTGGGTAATATGTTGAAGGTATGGAGTTTGAGAAGAACGGTTAGACTCACTCATTCCTTCCTCAACTTCATCATCATTGATCATTCCTTATCGATATCAATATGAGAAGAACAAAAAAAAAAAAAAAACCCAAAGAACTTTGGAGTCGAAAGCTTTCGGGTTTTACGAAATTAATTAAGGTCAATTGGGTCTTTTCCCCTCTCCTTTCCTGACTTATTATTTTAATATTCCAGCGCCAATTTTATCTTCAATGTCTCAATATAATAAGAGTTATGAACTTTTAAAAATAAAATTCATTATTATTTTTAAAAGTAACAGATATTCTTAATAACATCACTCTTTTAAGAAGAATTAAAATAGAAAGAGGAGTATGATTAATTAATTAACTAATTATAATTATGTTAGAGTTAGGTATAGGAATCAAATTAATAATATAGTATTATAAAAAGAGATTGAGAAACAGGCACTGAGGTGGTTGATTGAGTCCTTTCTTAGTGGGTGTACTAAGGGCTTAAACTAAGAGGGCATGTCACCTAAAATTCTGACAAATATTAGAAACAAAGAAATCAGTAAAAAGGCTAATTATTGATGTTGAGCATTTAGGGGTACCTACAACCTTATTACCAGTACCCCTTTTCCCCCACCCAACTTTACTAACTATAAGTTAAAAAAAAGCCCCTCCTTAATTGCAAGAATTCAGAATTGTGTTACTCACACTTACAAAATTTTCAACTAGTTTAATACAATTATATGCTAAATTAGTTTACAAGGTCTAAATTTACTTTCAAAATTTGAGATTTTTTAACGATGTCTCGAATCGAAAATGAAGGATATAATTGTCAAATATCAATGAACAATATGAATTTTATTTTATTTTTCTATTTCTGGACTCATAAAAATTATTACTACAAAAACTTTTATTTATTTGTAATTTCTTATATTTTGCAAAAGAACTACCTTTCCTTATTTTAGAAGAAAAACACAAGAAATCATTAAATTTCAGTAGAATCAAATATCATCTAAAATCACATAGTTATTTTTGCTAGCACATGTGCCATTTGATTTGTTTCCTTGAACATGTAAGAAGGAAAAGTTTTGGAAATTGTCTTTGACAGTCTGCAATTGCAGAATTCTTGTACCACGAGTGTTTAAAGGAACCTGAGATCTGCGGCTTAAAAGAACTACCATCTGCATCCATCCATCTCCAAAACCACCTTGTCATGATTTAATTGCAGTGCCTCTAGTAGTCCTTATCGGGATGTATTCTACTTATGGTTTTAATCTTTCATCTTTCACTTCCAGCTATGGCTAATGTTAGATAGATAAGGATGTACACATCTTATAGATAAATACTAAGCTGTATGCTATATTTGTATTTAAGAATTTGTAATAGATTGTATATTCTCAAGGGTTATTTATACCCATACAATTACTTAATAAAATCATCACTTGAAAGCCTATCATGATATCAGAGCTACCACTAGTATAACAAACAATTTTTTGATAGAGGATCAGACTGCCCTCACTTGCTCAACTCTTCTCTATCTTAAAGTTTGTTATCCAGCATTATTGGTGTCTGTTGAATATTTGATTTAGGAGCTGATTTTGAAACTAAATTTGGTTATTATTTTTTGATATTCAGTTACTGTTTTTTAAGTATAATGAGATATGCTTATCATGTGTATCAAATATCCATAAATATCTAGTTTTTTTTAAAAAGTTTCTGCCTATAAATCTATGTAAATTTTCTTCAATAATATATAAGTTTTCATAAGTTCACATATATTTTTGTTGTCTTACGTTTCTACAGTAGTATTTTTAGTTTCTAAAAAATCAAATACCCAACAGTGTCAAATTGGCACTGGGAGCATGGAAAAAATCGGAAAGAACTTTACTGCAGACTCAACTACAGAAATACGGCATCTCAAAAGTGCCATTCATCATTTAGAATGCAACAATGACTGTTGAAATTTACATGCAGCGTGCAAAAATGTTGAACAAGCAGTTGTTATCTTTAAATGGTTCACTACCTGAAGACGACTTTGTTGGTGTTATCATGGATGGATTAGGACCAGATTATCATCCTTTTGTGAGGTTAATTGAAGCTCGCCTTAAGCCAATTTCCTTTGATGAATTGTACGGCTTGTTGTTGTTAGAAGAAGAACAACTAAAGAAATATGGAACCTCTATTCCTCCTACTACAACCTTATTGTCCACCACAAATCAGATGGCACAAATTGGTTCGTTTGATAATTCTAATAAAGGATGACATGGTGGTCGATCTTCGAAGGGGTCATGGTGGAGGATGATCTCAACGTAATCAGGATCATTATAACTCAAACCAGACTCAGTTTGTGAGCTCTATAGTATGTTGTAATTGTAATAAAGTAGGCCATGTGGCTCGTCAATATCCCAGTCAGTGCAAGAATTCTACTAATCCACAAGCATATCACACAGCATCTTATCCTACCAATTCTCATCAACCTTGGATAGTTGATAGTGGCGCTACGCACCATCTTATTAGCTCTCTAAAAAATCTCTCTTAGTTAACAATACAATGCACCCCAATAAAGTTACAATTAGCAATGGTAAAACTATTTCAATCTCACATGTTGGTAGTGTAGTTTTAACTGATGGTTCTAATTTTTGTTTAAATAATACATCCGTTTTTTAAATAATGAAACTTTGGGGCAAAATCTCATTTCTAAACTTTACTCTCAATTCCTAAATTGTATTTGAAATTGTGGTGTGGTTAATGATTGAGCATTTAAAAATTTAATTGTGTGCTAGGCCACGAGTGAGTCTTGTGAAACTTAAAGCGGTTTGGTGTAGGTCTAAACACTAAGTTGGGACTGAACTTATAAAACTCCATTGTAAAATTTTCTTTAAGAACCTAATTCTTGAATGAATTAGAGAAATTGAAAATAGGGAAGAGTTTTGGTCAACGGTTGTAAAATATTTTTCTTCACTTTCCTTCTTATTTCATTTCTATCATCCAATCCAACTTTCAAAATTTTTATTTGACAACAAATATATCCCCTCTTTCTTACCATTTGGACCAATATAGTGTGGATTTCAGTGAAAGGTACACAATGATTATATTTTAAATAATTGGGGTACTACCCGTAAACATTATCCTTTTGTTACATCTTAAAACTGGGCTACCAAATTATTAAAACACTTAAAGTTGGAGGACTGTCTGTAAAAAGTATCCTTTAGACCAAACACTCACCTACTAAAAGTCTAGGACATGACTCTCACTATATTTAAGGGCTGTAAATATAAAGTGCATCGATCGGAAACAGTCTCATTTAATTATTTTCCCTATCTTCTATTGACTTAGTATAATACACTAAAATTAGTATAACTACTACTACTACTACTACTTATTTATTAGAAAAAAATTACAATTTTATTCCTATATTTTTATTTAATCTACATTTTTATTTCTCTATTTTTTATAATATATTTTTTTCTCTGTATTTAAAAAATTTATACTATTTTGTCTTTTCTCGTCGAACACATTAACGAAAATTAACAAGTCATGCCTCATCTAAATTTTTTTATTACCCTGATTACAAATATGATATTAGTTTTGACTAAAACAATACCAATATGCTGAAAAAACTAATAAATCAATCAATTGATCAATCGATATTTTAACATTTTCAATAAATATATATTGTTTCAGTTAAAACTAATGTCATATTTATAATCAGAGCAAATAAATGATTGAGATGAGACATGACTTGTTAGTTTCCGTCAGTTTTCGGTGAGAAAGAACAAATTAGTATAATTTTCTAAAATATGGGAAAAAAAAAGTGTATTTAAAAAAAAACATGAACAAAAATATAGATTAAGTAAAAATACAAGGATAAAATTCTAATTTTCCCTATTTACTACTATTAGACAAGCAAATCTGCCATAATAAAATTAATGTATTACATAAATATATTATACAAAAGATAAAACCAAGTATAGAATTGGAGTTAAGAGCCTAATCTAGCGGTTAGTACGCCGTATTGTGACCTGTTGGTTACGAGTTCAAATCTCCACTCGAGTGTGCATTAATAGAAGAGGCTCATCCCTTATTATGTAGCAATGGGTTAAATTTTTTCATTGAATTAAAAAATCAAGTATATAATTAGATTCTAATCTCAAAAGAACTATCAGAATTATGTATTTTTTAATTATATTAATCTACTTGGAGTACAGAAAATAAAACTAAAACCAGGTTAAATATTCACTAAAGCATTTAGCAACTCTCAATATACAAATGCATTTATCATTTATCACTTATGGAACATGCAATTCACACAATGGAAACCTCAAATAAAGTATTCATCAGCTTAGTAAATGTCCGAAAGAAAGAAATTAAACTAGCTCTAAATTACATGTAATCAGGTTGAAAACCACATATCAACAAAAGAACATACCACGATATGAGAGATAAATAGACAGTGACCAAATCCGAAACTTGAGCTTGATTTAATCTTTTTAACGAGATGGTAACAACATGTTCAATCTCAATAATGCTAATGCCTTTAGCAAAGAATTGAACATCGATATGGATGCTTTGTTGACACAACTTCAGCTTCCATAACCTAATTTACTAAAAGAAGACACGAAGCACAACTACAAATTACTTGTTAAAAAGCCAAAAATCAGTATAATGAAAATATAAAATTCTATCATAACAAACAACATGTTTATAACACATTTAAAACAAGTATATAATATTTAGTATACAATATGCTTATAGTGAGTTGATAAATAGTTGACAATGAGTATTATAGTTATATATGATAAAACAAACACATTATAATAGATAACCTCCAAACGACATGATTCAAACTAGTACATCGGCATTCATGTATTATAATTCCATGTAAGGGAATCTATATTAAAAAAAATTTCTTGCTTTTCATTTATTCTATTTTTGTGTTTGTTTTTCCTATTTATTCAGCTTAATTATCTATTTTCATTTCTTTTGCATTCCTTCCTTTTTTTTTTTTTTGGGAAGATTTGGTGTACAATGCTAGAATATAAGATTTGCATTAGAAGTCGTTCACGCGAAACCAATCTCACTCATTCATTTTTATTTTTCAAGTAGTTGTAAGCCTGTTTGTATAGTTAAACAAGTTTTATTTCCGTTTTATTTATCTTGTTTAGATCTAAGGGTGTATGAAGGTTTTGCGATCCGGTTCCAACCTGTAAACCCAACCGGTCATTCAGTTTTTTTTTTGGCACAAATTGACGATGAGTAGGATACCAATCGAAAATTTAGATTCTGTCGAAGAAGGTAATATTTTTTTATCTTACTAAAAATATCACTTTATGAAAATAAGATGTAATTATACAATTTTAATTATTATTATTATTTTAAATAAAATTTATGATTACTCTTATTGAGATAAAAAATTATTATTTTTCACAAATTTTATAAAAAAAATTTATTATTTTATGACTAATTTTATAAAAAAAATTATTTTTTATGATAAAATTTTGATGAAAAGATAAAAAAGTCTAATTTTATAAAATACAGAGATAAAAGAGACTAATATCAAAAAATGAGAGACAAAAGAGTAATATTATAAAAATACAAGGATAATAATGTATTTTTTTTCAAAAAGTTACTTTAGGGATTATAAAAAATATTGGAGAAAAATTTTTACAAAAAGACTAAAGAGTCTAATTTTACAAAATACAGAAACAAAAGAGTATAGTATAAAAAAATAAGAGACAAAAGAGTATAATATCGTAAATCATAAAAGTGTACTTTTCTCAAAATACTAATAAAATGTTTTATTTAAGATGTTAATTTATAGTTAAAAAATTAGAAAATTTTACGGACTAATTTTATAAGTAAAATATAATTTCAATTATAAATATTTATAATTTATTTAAATAAAAACTAAGTTAATATAATATGAGTATAATTGTATTATCGGGGCATCGCGCAAATAATATATCATATAAATGATTGCATTATCTGCACATCCTGCAAATAAAACATGAGTGTAAATAAATAAATGATCAACTAAACGTCTTTTTTTTTTACCATAGATACTCTATTTTACTTGAGGAATTTAGGAAAGGAGAATTGACAAACCTCGAACATGGGACTTCAGGTTCTAGAAAAAAGGTGCCTTACTACTAGGCCACCTCTTGAGCTTAAATCAACGCTTAATTGATAATAAATACCATGGCAAAATCAATTAGTAAAATTTTATTTTTATATAATGTTTCACTTTTTGCTCAAATTTATTTATTATTTTAATTTATGCCACATGGTGGATTTAATTGGGGTGTTTTTAAGGCTTATATATCACCCACAGTAGCCCAACTTTTTTTTTTTTTGAAAAACACAAAAATAATAATTCTTTTATTTTTTTATTGACTAAAATGATACACTTTTTATTTTTTTACACAACTAATACTCTTTCCTAAAAATTTATAACTTAATTAATACCTCTAACTTTTAGAGCTGTGCAAATTTCGAACCGAATCGAATACCTCAACGAACCCGACCGAAAATAACCGAACCGAAAAGTAATTCGGTTCGGTTTGAAAATATAAGAAAATTTTGGGTTTCGGATTTTTCGGGTTGAACCCGAAAATAACCGAATCCGACCGAAAACCGATTTCCTTTACATATTTATATACAATTTTTATTTAACCCTAATCCTAAAACTAAATCAAAGCCGCAGCCTCCATATCTTGTTTATCTTCTCTCCATCTAGTGTCTTCTCTTCCACCGTCCGCAGCCGCCGCCGCCGCCCCTTTCTCTCCTTCATCTTCATCTTCTCTCCACCACCACCGCCACCTTCTCGTCTCTTCTCTCTCCGCCACCACCGCCTCCCCTTTCTTCTTCTTCTTATCCTTCATCTTACCAAAACAGACCATATATATTTTTGTGTCGTCAAAACGAAGGGCCTATGTAAATGAAGAAACGACATGGGTTCTGTTCCACTTCGATCAATCAGTTAGGAGCTCATAACCGAAAATCGTAAAATCGATTGAGGAAGCAAAAGAGAACAAGGCGGAGGCATTCGAAAAATTCAGTGCATTTCTGTTTTTAATATTCTATCTTTTGATTTTTTTTATTTCAAACATGGATTCCACACACAGAATCGATTTTTTTTTTTTATTTCAAACATGCATTCGAAAAATTCTAGTTTTTATGGTAGATCTGTAGGTTTGAGATTTAATTTCTTGTATATAATTTAATTTTTTGTATAATTTGTTAATTATTGTTAATTAAATTTGATTGTTCATTAAATTATTCTTTGCTTTCATTAATTTGTTTTAAATACTGGATTTTTGTTGGTTGAATTGGCTTCTGGTTTTTTTTTTTTCCATAAATTGCTTCTTGTATTGTTTTTATAGTACTGGTAAAATATGAGTTTGGTGAAAACCATAGTGCTGAAATTTGTTTAGTTGGAGTTGAATGAATATTTTATTATTTACATATGTGATGGATGCTTTAGGATATGAAATATTAGATGGTTTAATAAGTGACATGCCCACGGTGAAGTTTAGAATTTTATGAATTATTTTCGATTGCCAAGAAATTCAAGAGAAGAGTTTTAATAGCAGTCTTGAATAATTCTTTTAACTGCTATATACTTATCACAACTTATTCAACAAAAAGGGTTTTAATAGCAGTCTTGAATAATGAAGGTTCTTATTAGTTTTCAGAGTAATCTTAAACAAACGAAGTTAATTCATTGTGATTAATTGATTGTATCAACAAAATAATGCAAATATTAACCCATTTAATTTTGTATGCTATAATTTTGGGTCATTTCGGGTTAATCAAGGTCGGGCCCCGAAAATTTCGGTTAATTCGGTTCGGGGCCCGAATTAAACTATGGGTCAGTTCGGGTGATTGTTTAGACTAAATTTCGGGTTTATCGGGTTCGGTTCGGGTTGACCCGAACCCGACCGATGAACACCCCTACTAATTTTTACTGAATAGTTAAAGTATATTACTATTTTCGTTCCAATATTAATGAGATTTTAGGGCAAATCGATGTTCTGGAATAAGTGAGACGTTTGGTAATTTTTGTTGAAGTATAACGATTTTGCCTTTTGTCTTGTAATGTAAGGAGGAAATTTTTTGCAATATGATGTCAGACATGTCCAGCCAAAGATTAAGAGAGAGGAAGAGAAATTTGGCTGAAATGTATAGGCGTGTCATAGGAGACAGAAAGAGAGAGAAAAGCGTGTGGAAAAAAGAAAAAACTAGGTATTGTTAACATGGGTGCATTTTTTTTTTTTTTTGAAAAATGCAGCCAGTATCTCCTAAAACTTGAAAATTGTGCATAATATGTGTGTGATATGCACCCAAAATTAGATTAAGTGCGAAAATAACTACGGAAAAATAGGAAATTCGGAAAATAATGTTAGAAATGCGTTAGTTCCATAAATAAATAAATAATAAACGGATCTATAGATATGATTAGAAACTGCAGATAATATAAATAATAAATAATTAACACAAACGAAAAATTAATTAACGATAAACCTTAACACCGATGAAGGAGATGAAAATGTAGAAAATAGCTTAGGCCTGTATGAACAGTCTCTTTAAGACGAGATTTGTCCGTACTAGACAACTGTTTCCCAAGATACAACAGTAAGTGTAGGCGAACACAATCGCGAGCAGAGCTTATCACCAGAACTTATATCTAGAGACTTCCCACAAGAAAAATAAGAAGGAAAATTCAGATTTTGATGGGAAAAATTTGAAATTTTTATTGATGGGAAAAATGGAATTGTCTTCTATCTTGCCAAAACAGAAGCCATCACATCTTTATATAGGCAGCTTGTATGAGAGACTGAAGGAGACTTCTGGCTATGTTTAACTAGGATTCTAATTAGCTTAATTCGTATAGAGTTAAAATTGTTAAGGATAAGGTGTAATTCGTGTACAACTAAAACACTGCTAATTCGTATTGAATTAGAACTGCAAAAACGCGGACAATAGTAAAAATGGGCTAGGCCCGTATCATTCGCGACGCGTACAATGTGCGGGCACGCCAAAGAACTTGCTGGACTGAACTTGGATTTGCACCCCCCCTTACGCGCCTCCGTGCGCGAGAGTGTATAATTTGTGCGTATAATGTTACACTTTACAAAATGATCATTCATTATAAACCACACCAATATCCTCATTCCTAAGCAATGTGGGATTTGGACATTTACACTCATTTAATCATTTGTCTCAAGTTCACTTCGAGCTTCAATTTCTCATTCACTTTAAATCCGTTTTGAACATATAATATATCGTTGGAAAGCTCTCATTTCGTAGAATACGATGACAGATTTCATGTTATTCAACATGCAATTTTTTCCTTAAATAATTATGCTCAAAGTTGACCAATAATCACTTAAACACCCTAAAATTTCCAACAAATAATTTATGCTGATGAAAAACGTGGGAAATGAAATTTCTCCTTCCCTCCAAATGTGGCTTCCGTAGAAAAATTAGAAAAAGGGAACCATTTAATCACTCAACCATAACCGCTTTCCCTTAGTCTTTGAATAATAACTCCTAGAAAATAGCTGAGAAACCACCATTAACCACCCAGTAATCTCAAACGGCACTGCTGAAATGAACTACATAAATGGTGAGCAAAAGGAAATCTAGGGCAAATAAAACTCCCAAACGGTTTGATTTTTTTTTTGACCAACACTTGGGATTGTACCTTCTTCCCCATTCATTTTCTATAATGCTTTGGTGTGTTTAATGTTTGATTTTATAGGGAAAAAGAATTCTATGATTTCAAATACGCCAAATTTTAAAAATTTGCAAATTTTTTTTTGTGTGGTGAAAACATGGGCAAAATTTTGGGTGCATTTCTCTCCAATTTTCCCCCCCTTTTACTTACCATAGCCCCGCCATAATTTCAAGTTGCAACTAATATATAAAGCGGGCAATATGATGATAATTTCCACCTCCTACAACCCTTTTCTCCTCTGACATATGCGCACCCTTTTTGCAATCGGCGTCAAATGCACTACAACGGCTGTCTCTTCTTCTTTATCTTCTCTCTCATCTTTTTTTGGGGCATTTTGGAAAGAAAAAATGAGAGTGAATAGTAAAAGTCTCATTAATATTGAAATGGAGTTAGTATTCATGATTTTTTGATTTTGAAATTTGTTAATGTGAACAATTATGTTAATTGTTGTTTAAGTTTTTTTTTTTTTTTTACCATTCTTTCACTTCGATTTTCCCTTCCCTTTCATGCGATTTGCTTTCAAATAGTGAGGAAGCTACGAAGAAGGAAGAATCATTGAAATAAGAAGACAACGACAGCGCAACGATCTAATTTCGGCAGAGATGCGATGATCGATTTTGTGATCTTTTTCTGCCTCATTCTCAGATTCGTAATATAAGTTGTTTTCAAATCTACTTTTCAAATATGCTATTATCTCCATTTTTTTAAGTATTCTTCAACGGTGATGTCTGATTCTAGGAGTTCAGAGGCAGTAGCTAGGAGTTCTGCCTTTGTATCGAGTGGTGATATTGTGAATTGTTTCATCTTCGTCCTGCTTTCTATCGGCGTCTCTCAGAAAGCAAAGCATTCTCTCCGATCGATAGTCGAGCCAACGTCTATATCATGTCTCCTAATAAAGAATGGAGTAGAGCAGGTTAATCTCTTTATCTTAAATCTAATTGCTGCTCTTTTTATGATTTACGTTTTAAATTGATTTTTTTTTATTGACTAGAGCAAGTACAGGACAGTATAAAGTTCTGGTACAGGGGAACAAACCTTTAAGTCTCTTGCTTCAAATATTTTAGAAACGAGTAATTATACAGTGGAACAGTGACGGCACGTCATCCACTGACGTGTCTTAATCAACAAATAGAATTAATACACTTGAATTTAATTTCAATTATTTTAAAAAAAATAATAAATAACTGTATTAAATACAGTATTAATTATTCATAGATAATTAAAAATAATTCTACGTACTTTAATTTTATTTATTGGTTACGATACGTTAGTGGATGACGTGCCGTCACAGTTCGATTATATAATTTTTCGAAACGAGTAATTATATAATTTTTCCTTAGAAACACCTTTATCTAGTTTTCATGGTTCTATTTATGAAGCTAAACATAGGCATGTAGTAAGTTTTTGGTTCATTTTAAATTGAAATTTATTGGCTTCTGTGTTGCCTTTTGGTTTCTTAGTGGTTATTTAACTTCACTTAAAGTAAGAACTGTTTAGTTAAAGTAAAAATTTTTTAATGCTTCATATTAGTTAGCTGTAGGAATCAAAACAAGATAAGCAAAACATAATACCTATAAAGAATTCTTTACTTGAGCTAATATAAAAGTGGGAACGAATAGGGGTGTACATGAAAAATCGAAATTCGGTTTCCGAACCGAACCGAAATTCGGGAACTCCACATATATATTTTGTTTGCTGCATATTCTGTTAGTGAGACAATTTGGTATGGTTATCCTTAATTTGATAGAATCATATGGATTTATAGAAATTGCAGTGAATTAAATTATTTATATCAAATAGTAAAACGTGAAATTTTATTTGGATGAGTATATATTTTGTTTGCTGCACTTTTTATAGTTATATTATAGTAAGTAAATAGCACTTATTTTTATCTAAGAAAGCCTTTTTGAGATTTTTAGGTTCCAGTAAACTCAAATAGGGGTGGGCAAATTCGGTGAACCGAACCGAATTTCGGTTTTCGGTTTAAAACCGACTAAAAAATTATAAACTGAAAACCGACCGAATTTTCGATTCGGTTTGGTGCGGTTTTCGGTTTGGTTTCGATTTTAACCGAATTGTACACGTAAAAATATCAGTTTTTACTTTTTGAACCTAACCGAAAATCGAATCGAAAATTCGGTTCATATATTTTACGAACCGAAAACCGAATCTAAAATTTGGTTAATTGATTTTTTGGTTCGCTTCGGTTTCAGTTCACGGTTCGGTTCTGCCCACTCCTAAACTCAAATGCATATTTGGGAACAATTTAATAAATTCAGTTTTTCACCGAACCGAATAATTCGGTTCTGTTTGTATTCGGTTTTTCTTGTTCAAATTCGGTTTTCGGTTTTTAATATATAAATTCGGTTTATAATCGGTTTAGTTGTTTCGGTTCGGTTCGGTGAACCGAACCGAATTTGTACACCCCTAGGAACAAATGCCAGCTCAGTTAGTAGAGCATTGGCATCTTGGACTAGAGGTCGAAGATTCGAATCTCACTCCCTCCTCTCCGTAGAAATTAGGATATCTATATTTAAAAAAAAAAAAGAGCTAATATAAAAGTTAATTAAGTTCTAATTCGTTGAATTCATTCATTCAATTAAAAATAAAAAGATACATCCTATGAATTATTACTCTGTCATGACTGAAATTAATGGTTTTAAACAAAATGTAATTTATTTATCGGTTAATAAATTTGACAAAATTACATCTTATCAATCCAAACAATGACTATTTTCAAGTGTAAATCATCAATTTTTTATTACTTAGTTATAAGTGGAGGAAGGGAAGAGGGATAGGGGCATATAGAGATTTGAATCTGAGCGCTTTGGCACTAGGGGATAGAGCGTTAACCGCTTGGTCAACCTCATCCCCTAATATATATATATATCCAGTCACTTAAAGGTACCCAAGTAGGGGTGTGCATCGGTCGGATTCGGTTCAAACCGAATCGAACCCGACTAACACGAAATCTGAAAATTTTTAATATTAAAATTTGAACCGAATCGATCAATCCGATTAAATCAAACCAAATTCATCGGTTCGATCCGGTCTGGTTGGTCGGGTTTCAGCAAAAATACAAAGAAAATTTGTCTTTTTTTTTTGTTCAACCCGAACTAACCCGAGTTAAATTTTGATTTTTCTTAAAACGTAAAACCAAACCGAACCGATCAACCTAATTAAACTGAACCGAATACTTCAGTTCGGTTCGGTCGGATCAGTTTGGGTTTTGCACACCCCTATACCCATTACCCAAATTAAGGCAAGCCACCACAATACTATTTTGAAGAAGAGGTAAAAGAAACCAATTTTGCTTTCTAAATCTCCACCCATTTATTCTAGAAAAAAAAACCCACTCAAATAGTTGACTTATCTCTGCTCTTTTTCAAATCTATGCTTATATATTATTCAAAAATAGTAATTCTTAATTTAATCTATGTATTTTTACTATTGTATCTATTGGTTCGTAATATTTTTATTTATTAATTTTTTGACCTTCTGCGATTTTGAACAATTAAAATGATGAGGAAAAAAAATGCACATTTAAATTATCCCTTAGGCAAATAAAAAACTAATATTATTACAATAATGATCAAACATAAATTTAAAATAAGATTATATTAGCAAAGAAAAACCCATAATTAAAAATATATTATTTAAATTAATGAATTTTTAAAATCATGATGAACAATGACTAAAAATTTCTTTGAACAATTAGATATGATTCAAATTCCAATCCCTTTTCTTGAATTAATTAACTCATATTCTTACAATAAATAAGATTTATAAAAAATATGTCAAGGAATTTTTTCATTTTAAAATTATATATATATCACATCTCGGTTATATTTACCAATCTAATAATAATAATAATAATTTAATAATTAAAAAATTAATTAAAATAAAAAAAATAAAATTGAGAAAATAAAAATATATACTGTTGGTGCTATATTCAAATACTCTATCCAATTATTGATTTCTCTAAATATAAATCAAGTAAATAATAAAATAAACTTAAATACATACCACCTCCGTTTTTTCTCATATCTTTACATTTACTATTTCACCAATATCAATACAAACTCACTTTTCACCAATACTATTACAAAAATAATAATAAACAATTACTAACTTTTAAAAAACTTATTTTTTCACCAATACCAATAAAATAATAATAATAAACAATTACAAAACTTAATGTAAACGGAAATATAAACAAATAAAAAAAATACCCAAAAATAAAAATGTAAACATTAGTAATAATCATGTAACACGAGTAACCGCGTAATAGTTAGCATAAAAAGCAAGACGTTGCATTTGTCATATTAAATTTTTTTTCATATATTTGATTTGATAGCATATAGAAGAACATGAATTGAAACAACTATCAAAAGAAAACATATCAGAATCTGAACCAAACAATTTACTATGTGGGTTCCAGTTTTGTTTCCTTGCCGATCGTTGTACCGAAACCACACACCTAACAAAACCACCCCCTTAGTATGCTAAACCGAAGAGCCCATGCAAACTCTTAAATCACGGAGCTAGGGCCATAGATAGACAGGTAGATAGAACCCGTGAAAACCCAATAAAAAAAATAAAATAAAATACTAAAGATGAATTTGGGTTAGCGTTCGGCTACAATTATTGAAATTGAGAATTTTCTATTCAAAATCATTGGTTACATTGTTTGTAACGGCTCTTGAAATTATAAGATGTGAACTGCTGTCCATGAAATTTCATTTTATATTATAAATTATATATCACTATAAATTTAATAGACGGAAATTTTTTAAGTTTAACTTATAATATTTTGTCAAATTTTATAAATTACAACCTTATTTTTTTTATTTTAACAGCACCATTACAAACAATCAAATGATTAATTTTAAAAAATAAAAAATAACAAAAAATATAAAATCGAGAACTCTAGATGATGAGAGTTCACATATGAGTACGGATATGTGGTGTGGTCCGAAACAAAGTGCGGCTGATCACTTTGTTATTTTTTCATTTGCTTTTTTAAATGAGGTGTTTAATTGTTTTTATTTAGTTTTAAAATTAATTTTAATATATCACAATTTGTAAAATTTGTCTATATGTTATAAATTTTATATAACTTCAACATTTAATTATTTTATATGAAAATTATAATACAGAATTAAATTTTACAAACTGTAACATACTAAAATTGATATTGGAACTAAAAAAATTAGAATTGGACAACTCATTTTGAGAAAAATAAAAGAAAAATAACAAAGTGGGGAGCTGCACCTAGGGGTGTTCAAAACCGAACCGTAATTCGGTTAACCGTCCGGACCGAACCGTACCGAACCGTTTTTACGGTTAACCGATTATTCGGTTCGGTTATCGGTTTATAAATATAAAAAACCGATTTTCCGGTCCGGTTAACGGTTTTAACCATTTCAAAACCGAACCGGACCGAAACCGCTTCTAATATATATATACTTATAAATGTTCTATCCTTACCT
>CATIWJ010331418.1:0-27956 GCA_949640765.1 Croton laevigatus | reverse complement strand
TGAAGTTCCAATAAAATGGAGGGGAATTAATAAAGAAAGAGAAAAACAAATTGATAATATTTTTTTGGGAAAAACAAAATAAAGAGTTATTATAAAGAGTGTATTGGAGTTGAACATTTAATCTTCATAATCTACATGTTAGATGCTCTTCATAATTTAAAAGATGCTCTGTAAAAGAAAGAGCACCATTGGGGTTGCTCTTAGCCTTAAACAACCACCCCCTCCTTCCTGAGCTTTCCTAATCCCTGAATGCTAAATTTAAGCCTGTTTACTTTTCTTTTCTTTTGTTTTCAAGAAAGCTTATTTTCTTTGTAGTGGCTTGACTATGGTCTGTATTACTTGTTTCCAATAGGGCTTGACTATTTCTTCCTAGTTTTTTTAAGTTCTGTCTACATTTTTCCATCTTCCACAATAATCCTGAATGGCTATCTTTAAATTGTTAACTTCGAACTCTATGCTCAATTTTTTTTTTCTTCTCTGTTTGCATTTTCGTGCAGCAATGGTATGTTCAATATCCAAATGAAGGTCCATGGTATGAACTACTGGTAATCCCTTTAAGGTTCGAGTTACTGTGTTCAATCATGATACCAATTTCTATTAAGGTAAGTGCCTGCATATAATGGACAAGTTCATATTTATTTTTTCATTATTATGCTTTGGGAAAAAGGCTGAGTTTTGTACAAAATGTTGTCTAGTTGGAGGGACTGTATAGACCTAGTAGTATTCTCCATGCCTAGAAAGTGAGGAGAAACATTACTACTTATGAATTCATGAGATTGAAATCACTTTTAGCTTAAGAGTTATAGATTTCTTTATCTATGCTCCCTTCAGAAGCTAAACAGTGTTATAGAAATGGTTTGACTCTTCTTTAAGTTAGTTTGCTTGGTGTTTGGTATTTACATTTTTTGAGGTTATAGTTCTTTCCCGTTACAGGTATCTTTGGATCTTGTGAAGAGCTTATATGCAAAATTCATAGATTGGGATGCTGAGATGGTTGATCATGAAACCGGTTGTTCATCCCATGCAACAAAGTAAGTTAAGAGATCAACTAAAAAACCTTTTTTATCCAAATGGCTGTCTCGATCAAGTTATTTGGAAAATGTTTTGAAGATGCATTTATCTTGTGTGGCAGCACAGCAATAAGTGAGGATCTGGGACAAGTTGAGTACATTTTGACTGACAAAACTGGAACTCTTACTGAAAACAAAATGGTCTTCAGAAGGTGCTGTATCAATGGAATTTTCTATGGAAATGAAAGTGGGGATGCCTTGAAAGGTTTCTCTCTCTCTCTCTCACACCCTCCCTCCCCCCCTCCCCCACCGCCCCCCCCCCCCCCCCAACACACCCCCGCACAAAGTTATTTTAAATATGTGTATGGATCAACTGTCTTTCTTATGCTTCGCAGCAAAGGCTGTTGAACAATTTGTAGCCATGATTCCCTGCACAAAGTTATTTTAAATATGTGTATGGATCAACTGTCTTTCTTATGCTTCGCAGCAAAGGCTGTCGAACAATTTGTAGCCATGATTGCTTGTGGTTCCTGGTCTTTGATTATTATCCTTGGTACCGATTGTATGATCAGATATTAAGTTGGATTAAGCAATAAAAGCAGTCTCATCCACTTTATTTACACATGTACACAATTCTTCTATAAATTTAGTACATAGTTATAGAATTTATTTTTAGAACTTTCTAATCCATAATCAATTTAGTTGTGTGAACTCTGTGGCAATGATTGTGAATGTCCTCTACTATATGTTTGATCCTTGATTCATATCCAATCAATTTTAGTTCGTCACTTTGTTTCCATTTTGAAATGGCTTGTAAAAATTTCAACTGTTATCTTTATATATTTGTAAGGCCTTGCTGCAACTTCCACAAATTGGAAACATAATGCTTTTATATGATTACATGCACTTTTTGTACTTGTGCATATGCTTTAGATGTTTGTATATATTTATATGTACCATGTATAAAACATGTACACATGAATTGCCAAATTTAGTTGAATGTGTTGTTTGAAGGTATAAGAGAATGTGAACATTATTGTTCAAGTGATTATGTTAATGCTGCTGTTTTGGAAGTCACATACATGCTCACATGTGAAGCATTCTAGAATCTAAAGGGAATATTTATATTTCCTAAACTTGCTGATGTCATATGTTTATTCTTGCCTTTTATCCAAATTGTTTGACATTTTGTTTCTGCTGTGACAAGATATCACTGGATGCCAGTCTGGGGTTGTGTAATTAGCATTGTGCTTCACTATTAGTTTTATTCTGGTTTCCATAATATATAGTCCTGAGCCTGCTTTCATAATCTATTATATTTGACTTTGTCCTATCTCTTCCCATATGGCTATGAACTTGCCAAAAAAAAAAAAAGGTTTCCTGTTTATTCCTACGTTTTCAGTTTGTTTGTTATACACTTTTTTGTTTGTATGCTAAAAGTTATTTCAGATTGCAGATATTTGAAATTAGCTTGTAATCAGTTTTGTCCTTTACACAGATGCACGGTTGGTCAATACTGTTACTAGCGGGTCTCCTGATGTGATTCAGTTTCTTACTGTTATGGCAATATGTAATACTGTTGTCCCTGTACCAAGGTGACCAACCTTTTCTTTGGAGTCATCATTTTTTATGATCACAAATTTAAGATTACCTTTAGAATTTTGATATGTTTTTGTCATCAAGTTCAGCAAGGCAGATTCTTGATAGTAACATGTTTCTTCTCTTCTGAGTAGTAAAACTGGAGCAATCTTGTACAAGGCACAATCACAGGATGAGGAGGCTCTTGTTCATGCTGCAGCTAAGTTGCATATGGTTTATGTCAACAAAACTGGAAATAAACTTGGTATACAAAGCTTTTGCATACAGTTATTACAATTTATTATGGCTCTGACACTGAATATAACATAAAATTTGTTCCTTTTTATGCTTGGCAGAGGTCAGATATAATGGTTCTGCGTTACATTATGAAGTCTTGGAGATTCTGGAGTTCACTTCTGACAGGAAAAGGATGTCAGTGGTGGCAAGAGATTGCCAAAATGGAAGGATTATCCTTTTGTCAAAAGGAGCAGATGAAGCTATTCTTCCTTATGCTGCTGCAGGTAAAACTTTATGTTGTAGCCATGACTTTCCTGGATAGATAGCTAGAAAATATAATAAATGTTTCAATACACTTAATTGTTAGACACTGAAAATTATTCATCTCATAATATTCTTCTAACTTGTCTTTAGTCATAATGTCGGATATGACTCTTTGATATTCTAAGATACTGATCTCTTATGTTAAATAGCTACTTGTGGTAAAGTCATCCATTGCTGAGAACTTCATAGCCCAACAATTCCTTTGTATCAAGATCTGAAATGGTGTTTTCTTCTTTGGGTGCATAGTGTGATTTTAGTTTTCAATCCATGGCATATGCACAGATTTTTTGGATGATAGCCATAGGATTTTGTTTGTGATATCTTCTTTAATTGCTATGAATTTATTTAGGTAGATGTCTGTTTCTCATCTTGGAAACTTATTTGCTTTTTCATATTATAGCTTTGTTAATAGTTATCATGCATTGCTCTCCTAGGGCTCTACAGGCCCATTGTCCTTCTACTTTCTATGTCTCATACCGTAGCAATGACGATAATAGATATTCGAAAGGAAATAAGAAGTTCTGTTGGTAGTTGTTAATTATTAATAATGATGGTTGGAAATTTTTGATGTATTAGTAGTTTACAGTATGTTATAAACAAAAAAGCAAGCACATATCACATATAGAAAAAACCTCATGCATTGCACCATTTGCCTGAGCATCTCTGCTAATACATTTCCAAATCTAGGACAACAAACGAGGACATTTAATGAGGCTGTAGAACAATATGCCCAATTGGGATTGCGAACATTATGCTTGGCCTGGCGGGAACTAAAAGAAGAAGAATATCAAGAGTGGTCTTTGATGTTTAGAGAGGCTAGTAGCACATTGGTAGATAGGGAGGTAAATGGTACATCTCATCTCAATAATCTTTTGTTTTTCAATATATATGTTGCTGCCTAAACTTTGGCTATTATTCCTGATTTTCATGCTATTTTATCCAGTGGAGAATAGCTGAGGTCTGCCAAAGATTAGAGCATGATCTTGAAATTCTAGGTGTTACTGCAATAGAAGATCGCCTACAGGTGACTCTTTTTATAATTGCATGACTGAAATCCATATCTTATTGTCTAGCTTTGGGGTGCTGAGATAAACTATTTTCATCTTCCTGGATGATTCAGGATGGTGTACCAGAAACAATCGAGACACTTAGAAAAGCTGGAATCAATTTTTGGATGCTAACTGGAGACAAGCAGAACACTGCTATACAAATTGCCCTTTCATGCAATTTTATTTCGCCAGGTAAATATTATTCATTTTCATTCATTTCCTTTATATGATATGTCTGTCAGTTATCCGTCAATTGTTTCAAAATCTTTTGAGGAATCTAATATTTTCCTTACTGAATCATCAAGAGACATTAATATTTGTATGAGAAGGCCTGGTTTTCTTATGTTTATTTTGCTCAACCTCCTGCATTTCCTTTTCTTTATTCTTCACAGAACCTAAAGGTCAGCTTCTTTTAATTGATGGAAAAACTGAAGTTGAAGTTTCTAGGAGTTTAGAAAGAGTTTTACTTACAATGAGGATAACAACTTCTGAGCCAAAGGTATGAAGGATTTACTCTGCAAATTCAAATTCCATTTCCTTCACACTTTAATACAATTTTGGTCTTATCACTCCTTTCTTGCTGATTCACTGATTTATTGAATTAAATGTAAATCATCATTCCTGTATGGTTTTGAAATAGACCTCATAGAAAAGATGTGTAAAATACTAAGTAATTCTACTAAATTGGTACTATTGCTATTTGAGAATGGAGTACCAAAGTTATGTCATGTAAATCACACAATGAATGTGAAGAAGGTAATGATACCTCATGCAAATATATAGCTGGACTCTGGATAGTGGGAGGAATGTTTAATAATGGTTTGGTTGTGCTCCAAAATGTGCTGTTGTAGGCTTTCATAATTATTTTAATAATTTTATTTTATTTTTTTTGTTATAGGATGTGGCATTTGTTGTTGATGGATGGGCACTTGAAATCTTATTGAAGCATTATCGAAAAGCTTTTACAGAATTGGCAGTGCTTTCAAGGACTGCCATATGTTGCCGTGTGACGCCATCACAAAAAGCCCAGGTTGTGAGGTTTTAATTTTGTAATGTTGGCACTCCACATTCATCTAACTAATTTGGATTGTCAAGTTAGATTTTTATTATTAGAATATTTGGTAGCCAAATCCATTCTTGCATTGTTAAATGCTTAATCTATTTTTTTGGTTTTAAAATTGAAGCTTGGTTTTAATTTTGTCGAGGGAGTAAAAGTTAGGTCTAAAACCATAGTGTTTCATGGCCGGCTTATTCTAGGGTGCATAAGTGAACTGGGTTGTCTGGAATGAAATAAAAGAAATGAATTGATGAAAAGTCTCTGTCATAGGATCTATGCATCTGAAGAGAAGTGAACTTTTGAATGCAAATTGCAGACTTCAGTATTTTCACATGGGCAAAATTTCATAGATTTACCAGTTGATTAGAGTGGAGGATTTGATCACGAGACTTGAATATAATTAATTTATGCATGTTGGACTAAAAGTGAATTTTGGATTAGTTTTCTGAACTTTATTTCTTATTTCTGATTATAAGCTATTTGCATAAGCGTTGTTAACGACATTTAGGATATGGAAAATGAAGGCCGGGATGGACGTTTTCATTTGCTGATGTGCAATTCTATAATCAATATTGTATTTAGCTAGAGAGAAATGTTCGTGATTGATGTATCTTATTCATCTTTATAAATATATTAGGAAAAATTGTACCGTCATGTGGTCTTTTATATATTTTTTGTTCATTTGTTTTTCCCAATGGGCAAAGCTTATTTGTGTAGAGAAGCATGGCATGATATCCATTAACTTTTCATCCTGAAATCAAAATTCACCATACTAACATTGAAGAAGAATGTACATGTATTTGACTATTTGGTACTTCTTTCACAGCTTGTGGAGCTCTTGAAATCATGTGACTATAGAACACTGGCTATAGGGGATGGTGGGAATGATGTGAGAATGATACAACAAGCTGACATTGGGGTGGGAATTAGTGGGAGAGAAGGACTGCAGGCAGCAAGGGCTGCTGATTATAGCATTGGAAGTAAGGTTTCTTACATTATTTATGTCGTGTCTGTTGCCTTAAATGGTTGCTTCAGTTCAAAGAGTCATATTACTGCATCTAGTGTTTAGGTTTATTACTTTTGAGACTGGTTTTCAGATTCATCGTTATCAATGCTTCTTATTTGCATGTACAACAATAATACTTCATTGCACCATAAATCAAATCCCCCAACAGGGTTTGGATGCTTTGCATGAACTTTACCAATAACATGTGTGCTGGGGAACTCTTCCCTTGAAAAATCCGGGAAGCATTAGGGAAGCTTTTGCTGTGCTGATAAGGGAGGTGATTTGATTGCAAGGGGAATTAAGATGTTTGACGAGCATTAATGAACATGATTAGCATTATAAGTATATGAGTGATATTTTTAGACTTTTCAACATTTATGATTCATGTGAGAAAAAGAGGGAGGAAATAAAATATGGAAGAGAAATAAAGGGGAAGAGAATTTTGAAAAGAAAAAAGGTCTCTCTTTGTTTTTGGATGTAGGAAGAAAATAAATATATTTTCCCTCTACAATGACGTTGTTATAGCTTTTTTCTAAACTTTCCAATTTTAACAGAAGTTTGGAAAGAAATAACACTTCTATTTTTCTCTCTTCCCGAACAAGGGGAAAAAACCAATTCTCCTATTCTTTAGAGATTTTCTTTCATCTCATATTTACCTTATACAAACATAGCCTTTAAATTTGTTCAACCCCCCTTATTCTTGGGCATTGTCTTTGCCTTCCTTGTTCAGGTAGCTAGCAACCTCACCCATGTAAAAACTAGTAAGTAGGAGTTGTCTTGGGATACGTTAGATTATGGTCAACAATTTACAATTCCAATTATAGACATAAGTATAATGAGGCATCATATCAATCTCTGGAACTTGAGAATTATTCGTGTAAGTTATCTTGTTTCTTTTGTGTAAACATCGGATATTATTCTGTTCAGGAACACTTTCTCATCAATTGCAGTAAGAATAATGGCGATTTACCTTTTTTTCCATGTGTAATCCACATTTGTTTAAAATCAAAATTTCACATTTGAACTTTTTGACTTCTTCTCTTTGATTTGCAGAGTTCAGATTTTTGAAAAGACTGATTCTTGTCCATGGCCGTTATTCATACAACCGAACTGCATTTCTGTCACAATATTCCTTCTATAAATCTTTATTGATTTGTTTCATCCAAATCTTGTGAGTTTCCATATTTAGTGCCTTCCTTGCTTTCTTTTATTTGTAACCAATAATTCAGCATAGTATATTTTGAGCATTAGATAGACATATCTCCTATGTCCCATACTAAAATTTAGTATATCTACAGTTTTTCATTTATTTCAGGTGTGTCAGGGACCAGCCTATTCAATTCTGTCAGCTTGATGGCTTATAATGTTTTCTACACTAGTATACCTGTTTTAGTTAGTGTACTTGATAACGATCTTACCGAAGAAACAGTAATGCAGCATCCTCAAATTCTATTCTATTGCCAAGCTGGAAGGTTGTGCTTGTTTTCTCAGTAGTTAAAAACAGCAAGCTTATATTATAATTTCATTTATATGAATTCTTTAGAATAATGAATAGTTTAATTTTCTTCCTGCATGAGAATAGCATCTCCTGCTTCACATCAAGCTGACGATCATTTTTGACACAGGCTTCTTAATCCAAGCACGTTTGCTGGATGGTTTGGTCGATCTCTGTTCCATGTGAGTGCCATCATTGACAGTATTCATATCTACAATCCCTTGTTCTTCTTATGTACATTTGGGGACAGAATCATGTAAAATCTAGGGTTGGAATTTGATTGAAATTTATATGTAATATTATATATATTTGATTCCTTGGCTGATTCAATGAAAATGGTGAATTTGTTGATATTTGGATGATTTTCAGGCAATTGTTGTATTTGTAATCAGTATAAATGCATATGCCTACGAAAAAAGCGAAATGGAGGAGCTTGCCATGGTGGCACTTTCTGGATGCATCTGGTTACAGGCGTTTGTTGTATCATTAGAGACCAAGTAATTTTTTCTTTCTCGCATTAATTTACCTGCTTCAACAATATCTTTTTATTCAGAACTAGCAAAAGATTTTAACTGCTTCCACTCTTGGTTATCAATGGCAGCTCCTTTACAATATTGCAACATCTAGCAATTTGGGGAAACTTGTTCGCATTTTATGTCATCAACTGGATTGTTAGTGCCATTCCATCAGCAGGAATGTACACAATAATGTATCGGTTGTGCGCCCAACCATCTTACTGGATAACCATATGTGTAAGTATTGCTCAGCCATCTTAGATTGTTATTGTTATTCAAACCACTTTTAGCGGTAAGTAGGGCTGCAAAAGAGTCGAGCTGCTCGTGAGCCACTCGGTGTTCGCTCGATAAAAGCTTAGCTCGAGCTCGGATCGATAATAAAAGAGCCGAGTGTAAGCTGAACGAGCCGAGCTCAAGCTCGCTCATTAGCGCAAGCAGGCCAGTGTTCGACTTGGCTCGAAAAAATGTATAACGAGATGAGCTGCTCGCGAGCCACTATGTGTTTACTCGATAAAAGTTCGGCTCGAGCTCCGATCGATAATAAACGAGTCGAGCGCAAGCTGGAAATCCAGGCTCGTTTAATTAATGAGTGGAGCTCGAGCTCGCTCATTTAATAAACAAACCGAGCACAAGTAGTCTAGTGTTCAGCTCTACTCGGCTCGTTTGCAGCCCTACCGGTAAGCTTAGGCAGATTTTTCACTTTAAAGAGAGCCGAATGTGAAATGGTACGGTTCTGATCAAATGATCCTATTCCCTGTCAAAAAAAGTTATTTTTTACCAATAGTTACAATGGGGGAGGAGGAATTATGGAGTTCGAACCAAAGAGCAATGCTTCTTGGACAGGTGGTTTACCCCATAAAAAAATGGTTCAGAACTGGAAATTTGGTTCATTTTGGCCAATTTTTAGCCATCTGGATTGAACCAAAAATTGAGTTGGTTATCGGATCTGTAGGTCTTGGTTTTGGAAAATGACAACCCAATGTAATTTGCCAGTTTGGTGGATTGGTGGTAATTGATGTCATTCTAAGAACCCAACATTTTGCATGCTGAAAGTGATTCGTTTCTTTGCAGATCATAGTTGCAGCCGGAATGGGGCCAATATTAGCTCTAAAGTACTTCCGGTACACGTACAGGCCGAGCAAAATCAACACTCTCCAGCAGGCTGAACGATTGGGAGGACCGATACTCTCCCTTGGGAATATCGAGCCACAACCAAGACCACTAGAAAAAGAAGTTTCTTCCCTATCAATAATAACTCAACCCAAGAACAGAGGTTCAGTTTATGAACCTCTATTATTGGATTCTCCGAATACTAGGAGGTCGTTTGGTTCAGCTGCTCCATTCGATTTCTTTCCATCACAGTCGAGATTATCTTCTTCTACCTACTCGAGAAATTGTAAGGACAACTAAACTTATTCTATTAATTCATTGACATAAAAAGGGGTATAGCAAAGTCTAAATTTAATTTAGGATCGTAAAGAATATTTTCCCCCATCATACATAATTTAATTCTTAAATTCTGTAAAAATTTTAACTTGATATTACATTATTTTTGCTGTTTTGATTCTTAATTTTAGATAAAATTACTTAAATTAGTGAAAGAAATGAGTTGTAAAAAGCTTCAAAAAGGTTGAATTCTTCTTTCCTTTATCATTGTGCTTAATTTCAAGCCTTTTGGGGTCTCGGGACAGAGAAATTGTTAAGTAGACTGCCTATCATGGATGATGACATATCTCAATGTGGGTATTGGTGTTGGTTCGTTAAAATGGGAAAATTTTTTCAAAAATCTTCACCCAAAAAAAAAAAAAAATTCGGACGATTTAACAAATTAAATAATTTTTACGAATTCTCCAATTAAATGAATTTAATAAATAATATTTTTATTTAACGTTTTTAACAAAATTTCAGCCAATTGTAATTGCAATTGGAGTCCCAAAATTGAACACTGAAACCTAGAATTGAAATTTTAAAAATAAATTTAATTTTACATCTTTTAATAATCAGTTAATGGTAGCGGGCCACAAGTTCTAGCAAAAGGATCATGATTGTCGTCGCCTATTGGCGAAGATGGTGGAAGGGAGAGACGCTCACACGCACAAGCACACAGCACAAAATATATTCGAATTGAGAGAGAAACACAGATGGAGGAGAAAAAAAGAGGAATGAGAAAGAAAGAAGAAGAGTGGAAGAGGAGAACCAAAGACAAAACAGAGAGACCATTAGTGAGGAGAGCGGTGGTTAGAGGAAAGAATGAGAAGAAGAAGAGGAGTTAGGTTTAGGTTTAGGAATAAGGCAGGCAGAAAAGGAATAAGTGAGGAAAAAATGATGTGTGTTATTAAACGGGGAATTCGTTAAATCATGTAAAAATTTTGCCCTAACATAAAATTTACGATTTAACAAATTTTATAAAAATTCTTACGATTTAATGAATAAAAAATTCTTTTAACAAATTTTTTTGTCTCAAATTCGTGAAATTTCACGAATTTCACATTTTAACGTTTTCATTTGAATACCTCTAAATGTGGGTTATATTCTCTCTCTAATTTGAACTTTGAAAGTAATCTATTAAATACTTAAACTTATACGAATGATTTATTAGACACCTGAATTTTGCACAAATGACTTATTAGACACCTCACTCAAGAGAAAGAAACATATAGAAAGATGTGAATTTATTTAAAATTTTGCAAGTTCATGTGTCTAAATGATCATTTATATATAAGTTCAGGTGTCTACTATATCATTTGTATAAGTTCGAGTGTTTAAATGATTACTCACAAAATTTAGGTTGATATTGGTGAAAATACATAGAGTTTATAGGTGAATTTATGTGCTTAGCCTTTCTTTTACTCTCTCCCGATAAATTGTGCTTATCTTAATCATGTGTTGATAATTCACATGCTAATGTGTCATCGCCTAATGATTCAGACCACATGATGTAATAATAGATAGTCTAACTCAAATCATAATTTAATTTTTTGAGATTAACTACGTTATATTTTCTTGTGGGTATTATTTAGAAACAAAATTATTGTAAGTTAGTCCATTATAAAAACCCCATAATTATCATCCATCTGCCTGTCTCCGTTGAACTTGAAATGGGAACGGAAAAAGACACAAAAATAGTGAGATCTAATCTAAAAGTCTAAAATAATGGGCAATGTGAAGCAATATAGGAAGCAAGAATAGGGCAAAAGCATAAAATGGGTCAATTCTATCACTACCTAAATGTGCCTATTCACTTGTGTCAATCATACCCTTAAAATGAATTCATGTCACAAGAATTTCTAAGTATGGGCCTCCTATTGTCCCATGAAGAGCATTCAATTCATTTTTCAAAAAATAATAAATAAATAAAAGAAAAATAAATAATACATTCTCTATCTTTTTCCATAATTAACATTTAAATAACTAATATTTTATATTAATTATTTTCGGATATCTAACTTATAGTTAGTTAAATATTTAATTGAAGTTGAAAAAAAAGCCCACTTTTCCATTAACTTTTCTTAAAATAACTATTTTATCTTTTTATATTTTATTTTATGGAATTTGGAAAAAAAAACTTCTTAAAAATGTTTAAATATTATGCTAAAATATTAAAATATAGTTTATTCTCGTACTTCTTGCATGCTTATAATTAATATGATCTTAATTTCATTATTATATAGATGAATGAAGTACTTGAAAGGTTTGCATCAACAGCACAGGAGTTGGCTCATTATATAGACGAATGAAATTTTTATTTTTAATAATAATAATAATAATAATATTATTATTATTATTATTATTATTATTATTAATCTTTTTATTTTTAAATTTTTTTTTTGTTAATAATACTAATGATGATGATAAATATAATATGTGAGGGGCACTGACCGGCCGAATTCTCAGTTTTATGGCCAAAAAGAACCTTCTGTGAGTAAATTCTAAAAGTTCAAGAACCTTCACATTCAGAAGTGAAAGTTTAAGGACGAAATTGTGAATTTCACTATAGTTCAAGGATGATGGGTAAAAATTACCCCCAAGAGCGGCCATGTTTCAGTCTTCACTACATAGTCACTCTCATTTCAAATTATGTTCCAATTATATATAATTCCTAAACAGTTGATTTGATTCCTTTTGGTTATATTGTCCTATATCAAAAAGGAAACTAGCAGCCAGCCAGCCCTTGGTTATATTCTATTCCCAGACAATATAAAATTATGAACTAAACTAAGAAATTAGCATTAGAAAGCTTGGGGAATTTATATTGGACTTACTCCAAGTTTGAATGCATTTCCTTCAATGCAAATGAAATTGAGCAGCTAGTAAACAACCCTGGTCACAAAATTTGGAATTGCATGAACTGGTAAATCACACTTTTCTTCTATCAATTTACCTGATCCAGATAAAGTTATACAATCTAGATTCAAAAGCATATCAAGTAGATAACCTTTCACCAAACAAAAATCAGCATTTCAATAACATTTCTTTTCAGTTATGAATCAAACTTTAGAACACTGCAGGATTATTAAATCTGAAAAATATTTCACCAAAATATTTTTAATAGTAAATAAAAATCAGAATATCCCAAAACCGAGGATGCACACTCCTAACACCTTTTCAGGGCACTAAAGAATAAGTTTAACTGGTAACTTAAAAAAACACTACCAAGCCGTCCATTTTTTTTATATATATAACCCGCTAAGTAATGGTATTGTCCCAGTATAAACTAAAAGAATGAGATTGGTTATTTTCTTCAAATAATGTAGAATAACATTTATTTACAATTTTCATTCTCCACTGACCAATAGCAAAATCCAAGTATAAAATTGTTATTTTCTGATTATGTATAAACATACATATATGTACATATCGAAATAATAAAAAATCTAAGTGAAAATGACCCAAATATGGAAAAAGACCATTCACATTTAAATTATTCTATCATATACTAACTAATATCTAATAAAATAGTACATCTGCGTTTTTTTTTTTGAAAAAAAAAATTGTTGAATAAATGAAAATATTACTGCATTCTTATACTAACACAGCATGATGAGTTGGTGTAAAGGCTGCATAACAAAAGGAAAATATACCAAAATCATGAATCAATTTTATGTGTAATTATATTGTTCTAATGAACAAACACATGGAAACAGCCAACCCTTAATCTTTCACATGGATAACAATTACAACCAAGAAATTCACATGCATATCAATTACAATCAAGAAACCTAAATTATCCTTTTTCACATATAGCATAATAAATACCTTGTTAGTGTTCTTTATTTATTGCTCATTTAGGTGGGTATCAACCATTATATAATGCGATGTTATGGATGAGCTAATCAAAGCTCAAACTCGAAATTATCTTTGAATTAATATATAAAAAATTTTCATTCTTCTAAAAAGATATTCAAACAATTAAACGATATTCAAACGGTTAGTTTTACCGAATAAAGCATCATACAATTTAAAGGATGAAATGAGGGTATACTTAGTCCCTCTCTTCTTATGTAATTAAAATTTACATCCCTATATTTTATATTAATTATTTTTGGGTTCCTAATTTATAGTTTCGTTAAACAGGAAAAAAAAAACCACTTTTCCGTTAATATATCTAAAAATGATGATTTTATTTTTTATATTTTATATTTTGAAATCAAGAAAAAAAATAAGTACTTTTTAAAAAGTATTTTAATTAATATTTCAATAAGAGAAGTAAACTAAATTTGTTCCCAACGAAAAAAAAAAGAGATTTTATGAAGACTAAATATTTAAAATTTAATGGCTAAATTAAAGAAAGACGTTAACGAAAGCATACATAAGTTAAGAAAATGAAAATATAATGGGAAATTTACAATTTCCTTCCTAGTTTTTACCTATATCTACATTTTCCTCCATGTCTTTTTTTTTTTTTTTGACAAAAAACTCCCTATTTTATATTTAAGTTGATAAAAATGCCCTTTCTGCCTATTTTTACTGTTAAAATAACAGTAGAAGGATCAAAATGTAATTTTACAGGTCTTTTTGAAAAAACTAAAAAAATAAAGGTACTGAATTGATATTTTTCGCGGACTGAAATGAAATTAGACCTTCTTCTTCAAGGGCCTTCAGAAAACCCTAGCAGGCCACCACCAGCCGTCTACCACCACCTCCATCGCGTCCCTGTCAAGATTACTAACCATTATTAGGGTTGCCAGTTTCTCTGCGATCTCCATCTAACCAGAAGCTTTTTCGTGGGTTGAGATTAATTTAGCCATGGGAAGAGGCTCTTCTCAGTCTCAAACAGCCATCTCCTCCACCTCCCGTCCTGGTGTCAAGGCTCCTCGTGGCTCTGCTGCTGCCACAGCTCGTCCCTGTCGACGCCGCGTTGGATCCTTGGTTTCAACTTCCGCTGGAGAGATCGGAAGTGGCGCCAGTAATATGCTCCGATTCTACACCGATGAAGCTCCGGGGCTCAAGATCTCACCTACCGTGGTTCTGGTCATGAGTCTCTGCTTCATCGGCTTCGTGACTGCTTTTCATGTGTTTGGCAAGTTTTATCGCAACAAGGTGACTCCTGGAGTCTGATCAGTACGATCCAAATCCGGCTGTTGATTCGGATCCTTAACGCACTTAATGTCGCTTTTGATTTGTACAAAAGGTAAGATTTCCTTCTCGCCGGAAATCTTAACAGGGACGGGATGGAGGTGGTGGTAGACGGAGGTGGCGGCGGCCGGCTAGGGTTTTCTAAAGGCCATTGAAGAAGAAGGCCTAATTTCATTTCAGTCCGCGGAAAATATCAATTCAGTACCTTTATTTTTTTAGTTTTTTCAAAAGGACCTGTAAAATTACATTTTGGTCATTCTACTGTTATTTTAACAGTAAAATAGGCAGAAAGGGCATTTTTATCAACTTAAATATAAAATATGGAGTTTTTTGTCCGAAAAAAAAAAAGACAGGGAGGAAAATGTAGATATAAGTAAAAACTAGGGAGGAAATTGTAAATTTCCCAAATATAATTGTAAAACATGGAAATGTATAGGTAATAGGGACCTAAATGTATTTATTATCTCTCGATAAAAATGATATGTAAAAGAAAAGATGAAATCAAAATGAAAGGTCATTTTAGCATGGGGCTGCTCCCCCACCACTCCTACACCATTCCTTGTGACCATAACTCCAACATTATATTGCATTGCACCTACCTACCTTTCCTCAAAAATGAAAATACTTTTATTTATGGGTCATTTCCCTACCATCGTAGCTGCATTTCAGATGAGTAGCCCTCCTAGGAAACCATATAATATATATATATATGCCATCATTTTAGTAATGGTACGTAACATCCATCCCTATTCACTTCTTTTTCTTATTCGCTCTCCCTCTCTATATTTCTATAGAAATATAATTCAGAAGAAATTTATTTCAATTCATAATTAAGCAAATTTCTAGTATGTAATTTTTTTTTTCTATGTAAAATGAATCGAATCGAATTTGAGTTAACGAATTCACAATGTTATGCAAATTCATAATGCTTGAATTTTCAAATTTATACCATGATTTAATTAACAAAATATTACTTTGTCTAAACTAATAAATTATATTTGAGAAAAGGAAAATTTGTGTATCTGATAATTTGTTCTTCTATAAGGTTATCATTAATTTAATTTAATGAAAAATTTTACCAAAAAAGCGGTTAAAATGTGAAGTAATGAACAATAATAATGAATAGTACTGTACAATGTATATATATATGAGGTAGACTAGAGATTTGGGACCATAATATATAGTCTTCAAAAGCAATAAGTAAGGTAGATTAAATACATAAATAAAGTACGCTAAGTTATTATTATAAATAAAGATGTACTTGCTCCTTAGCAGGAGTTGTTGCCTCATTCAAAAACACTCATTAATGTCTTTATCTTATCTAATTTAATTTATTTGATTCCATTGAAATTGCTTAATGGCAATTTTTTTTTTTTTTTAAACTAATATAACAAAAGTTGTTGGCTCTATTTTTTTTCCTTTGGTTCAGTTCATGTACCTATTCATAAACATTTGGTCTCACATGGACACATATACCATAGTGATTGATTTTTAATATATATATAGTGTATTTATTTAGAGGTTTTATAAAGATGTTTGAATTTCAAAGTACAAATTCTATAACCCTTTTGTCCATTGATTTTGTTCTTTATTTCATGGTTCTTATGTGAATGATTTAAAGGAAAAACTAAAATTTAACGCGTTTGAGTTACATATTGAATTATGTATGTGTTTTTTGTTTTTTGTTTTTAAGGAATTATGTATGTGTATAATCTAATTTTGAAATTTTTGATGCGGCTTATCAATCAACAGAGTATATGTCTCAGTAATTTTTTTTTTAAACATAGTATTTGTCTCTATAAAGACTTTAGACCGCACAATATAAATAATTCTTCCCAAAAATTATATAATAGCTAAGAATTGGCTCTTCACTGTTTGCCAAATCCTTAAATCTAATTAAATAGATTATACTTAAATTCCTACCGTTATGATCAGTTCAAACCTTTTAGTTATCAACTGATTCTAGCAAACTAAACATTTAGTTTGAATCGCGTTAGAGCAATTGGTTCTAGGCAGCTCATGGTTGGAAACAACATTTTATTTTCTTAATACAGAGGAAGCCAATAATTGACCGGATAACAATATGGGTTAGCAGAAGTAACCCTCTCCTAAACACCGAATTGGTGCTAACAATGTGGTCGACATGAATTGAACTTAAAATCTTGCATCCTACTATTTCCATTAGAAGTAGGATGACCAAACAGATTGGCTTCTTCAACATTTTTTTGAATCTAAACAAGTCCATTTTATGATTTTGGTGATTCATTTATGGTTCAATACAATTTATGAATAGTGATTCAAATCGGTCCATAGCAGTTGGGTCAGGCAGTGTTCCCCTTAAATTGTATGTCAAAAAAAAAAAAATGGATAGATTTCATTTTCTAAACTTCTACTAATCTTACAAATCTTAATACTATTATTCTTCGAAAATATATGAATCATTTTTGTTCAATTTTGAAAATACTTTTCATTTTTACACCTTATTAATATATGATGTCACCTAATAAGAGAATCTTTCTCTTACAACTGAGTTGGAATAAAATAAAACAAATTGGAATTTATTTATTTTTTAAATTGAATAACTCACAACAAAGAAACAGCTACTCTTAAGGGAAGATTTGTAGAGAAAGCCAAGCCAAGAATTTCTGACAATATAAGATAACCCTATGCCCAAATCTTCAAAATATATACTAAATTTGATGCATGCTTGCCACGTAATACTTCTATATTTTGCCACCTTAACTATTCAGATCCCAATTTAAGTTCTTTAATTAATATTTTTAATTTCATTCATAATTATTTTTTAAAACAGATAAATTAATAATTATTTCAAATCATTCCTACTAAATTGCTATCCAATTTTTGTTATATATATATTTGCAAATGTTAAGCTTATATTTTTCGTAAAAAATTACCATTTTAAGATAAAATTTCTCAACAAAAATTAGAAATTTATCATTGTTTTCGCAATTTTCTTTAAGTGATCAGAAGCTATTTATTATTAATTTTTTTTTAAATTTTAATTCTTTTTTTTCTTTAAGGAAATTTGATACTGTATAGTATATACTGTATTTTGAATCTATACGTATCAACCAAAAAAAAATAATATTCCTCAATAATAATAATAAATAAACAAGTAAATAAAGAATTTAAGGAATTACAAAGTAGGAATTTCATTAATGAACTTCATGACAATACAAATTCTCTTCTTCAACAGAAGAAAATTAAAACTTTTACAACCAAAGATTAAACTAAACAAGACAAGATTTCACAATAATTAAACAAACTTAAAAAATTATTAAAAATAAGCAATAATTTACACACCAAATCTCATATATATAGTTCTTAATTATATATAAGATTGGTGCAACTTCTTATATACACATCCTTAATCCTTCAAATTAGTCTGTCTTCACAATCATCTTCATTAATCTACATTAAAAGCTCATTAACCCATCCAAGATCAGGATTATCAAGATTATTATTATTATTATTTCCCATTAATCCTCCTCCATTATAATTAAGCTTAATCTCATTAATTAGCTCATTTCTTGAATCATCTCCATTATTCCAAAAATTCCTTGATAACCCATATGATGGTATTGGAGTTGAAGGTGAAAAAATCATTCTTTCTTGCTGAATATCTCCGACGCCGCCGTTGAAGGAAGCAGTATTAAAGTTCAAAGCTTCTAAAGAAGCCATCAGCTCAGTAAGCACATCTTTATGGCTTATCAAACCAGACCTAGCAGCCTTGTTCAACCTATCACTGTAACTTGAAAATCCATGGCGTTTCACCGGAGATAGAGGCGGAGACGGTGACCAAGACGGCGACAATGGCGGCGACATATGAGAGATACCACCCAATAAAGTAGAAGTAGGAGAAGAAATAACAGAATGACAAGATAAGCAACAACAATGATTAGAACAAGCAGCCAAACTCTTATCCGAAGAATTAACTTCCTGCAAAATGCGGAGCTGCTCTGGCGAGTGAGCGAAAAAGCAAACCTTTCTTTTACAATTCTTTCCATCTTTACAAGCCTCAGTCCTATAACGAGAAGGATGAAGCCAACATTCGAAAACACCATGAGCAAACTCACATGTATCTCCCCGGCTACAACCACCGCGACGGAACTCAGGACAAACAGCACCGGAATAATGAAACTTACGTGGGTCTCTCCGGCGAGCTTTTTCTCCAGGATGAGCAAAAGGACAGTCAGTCCAGTCGTGGCTCCGGCTACGGGTGCAACGCCGGACTTTGAACTCATACATACGAAAATGATCGGTAGAGTAAGGATCATCAACATCAAAATCAAGATTCTCATTACTAATTTTCTCATTCTTGTTGGAATAATCATTAAAAGGAAGGAATTTCCTGAGATTAGTATAATCAAAGGAGGATATATCAAGATTTTCTTGATTATTAAACATTTTCTTGGAAGAAGAAGAAGAAGAAAATAGCTTTCTTGGAGGAAGTTCAAGATCTTTAAACATTTTCTTGGAAGGAGAAGAAGAAGAAAATAGATGATGATGATGAGTAGAAGAAGGGTAAATCTTATGTTGCTCAGCACAAAGAGTGCTCATTTTTTGGCCAAAGAATCAAAATTTAAAAAAAAAAAAAAAATGGAAGGAAAACCCTAAAGAAACAAAGAAAGAAATGGGGAAATAATGAAGAATTCAAGAAAATGGAGTTTATGATTTGGGAAGGATAAGAGGAAGAAGAAGGAGGGCATGAAAATGGTGTGTTGATGGAGAAGGGAACAAAGATAAAAATATATAGGGAAGATAGAGAGGTGGAAAGGTATGGAAAAAGAGATAGGTGGCAAAAGAGTATTTGGGATGAACATGCAAAAATGAGTAGGTGGCAATTTCTTACAACTCTTGGCACACAATTCATAATGATATGTGTTTGATATTTAGGACCCTTTTGTTGCTTTCTCTATTTTTATATTTGTGGTAAGTTTTTTGGATTTTTTGTTTGAGGTGTGTGACATAATAACCATAATATCATTCCATTTTAATTTGTTAATTGAATAATTCATTAGTACGGTTTTGGATTTTTGTTCGAGTATTGATGCCTCGTGACCTACTAGCTATAGTACTACTATTTGGTGCGGTGTGGTAATTATCAATATTAGGTGAAATAATTTTAATTTTATTATTAAAAGAATTAATTATATGGTTATTGTCTCAAAATATTAAATTTACCACCTTATTATACTGTTGATGCATGTTATGAGGAACGAGAGTGAATTATTTAAAGGGTAAATATTTATTTAATTGAAAAAGTGATTTTTGAAAAAAAAAATTCTAAAATAATTAATGTTTATCCATTTTAATTGGATGACTTAATTTATTGAGCAATTTGAAATCAGATCAGACACGAACTCTTAAACTATAGTCGGCATAGATTTTGCTAGAAACAAAAATTTCACAAGAAGACGGCTTATGAAAAAGTTGAAAACATAAAAAATCCATGACAAATTCCGGTTAGAGGAAGGAAGCACAGTTTTTGCTGCTCTAATGGGCCTAAGACCAGTAATATGGGTCTCTAATGATTGGGCTTTAGCCTAATAAAAAGGGGTTTTTAACAAAGGCAAATGATAGCCAGTAGTAATGTATGTATTTTATAATTTTGTTAGTTTTATAGCTTTTTAAGGCTATTTTATAAATATGCTCTTATTTAAATTATTATTTTTTTATTCTGAATCAGACGCTGCTAAAAAATTTATTTCATTTTATTTTCTCAAATGCCTCGTGTTGGAGCACCACCGGTCAATAGAAAATAAAATTATTTCCTTTCAGCCCCTGCCAATGCCAATAAATAAATCTATTTTTTTCATTTCCTTCCACTGCCGGCCACCATTCACTAGTAAATAAATTTATTTCCTTTTATTTCCCTCCACTGCCAGCCATCATTCATCGGTAAATAAATTTATTTCCTTAACAATCTTAGGTAAATAAATTTATTTTCTCTTATTTTCTTAACAAACTTAGGTAAATAAATTTATTTTTTTCTTATTTCTTTCCAACTCAAGAATATAAATCTATATTTTTATATATTTTAGGGATATTATAAAAAAAGTTCTTATATTTTCACTATAATAACATTTTCCTCCCTGTCTTTATTTTTTCGGACTAAAAACTCCCTGTTTTATTTTTTAGTTGACATTTTCCTCCTTCTGTCTATTTTTTCTGATAAAAAAATGACATAAGGACCAAAATATAATTTTTTATGGACCCTTTTGCTAAACTGAAGAATTAAAGGATTGAAGTGAAATTTGGCTTCTTCTTCCTCCTTCAGCCTGCCTGCCACCTCTATTAAAGGATTGAATGGAAGTTTTCGATGAAGATTCCGGCCGCTCTAGTGGTCGGATGGTGGATTTGAGGGCTGATATAGAATTCCTACAACATGAGCTTTCTGATGGTGATATTCTTTTTCCCGATCTGTTGCCGGATTTAAAAACGTGTGTAAAGAGAGAATGAGCTTCCGATGAAGATTCCGGCCGCTCCGGTGGTCGGATGGTGGATTTGAGGATTGATCTGAAATCCCTATAACATGAGCTTTCCGATGGTGGTGTTCTTTTTCCCAATCTATTGCCGGATTTGAGGATTTCCGTTGCCGTCGTTAGCTAAGAATCCAAAAAACTTAGTAATAGTATTATAATAGTATTTGGGATGGAGCTTCCTCGTCAATAGTACCTCCACCAGGTTTTTGTTCTCAAAATTATGAGTTTTCCAATTGGTGTGTGTGGTGTGGATTTGTTTCCAAAGTGTCCTCAAATTATGAACTCGACTCCACTGGTTGATCTAAATGGAGATTTTTAGTTTAATTAGAAGTTATAATTGATAGTAGTATAAAATTATGAATGTTTGACGCTCTATGGATTTACCCAGAATGCACTTCTCACAAGACTCTTCTACCCAACGTTGTTTTTCACATCAATTCCTCATCATTTATCCTCTCACATATTTCTATCACTTTTGCACTTAATTACAAATCATGCTATAATTTTTAAGTCCGTGGAGGATGATTATCCCAAATTTATGACCAACTTAAATAAACACTTACTACTAAAACACTTATAAACTAAGGTATCATTTAAATTTAAGCTCGTCGAATTTTATTTAAAATGGATGAAAATTAATATTCCCACTTGTATGAACAAACGATATATAATTTTGCGAATTTTATTTATAGTTTAAAACTAAAATCCGTTAAATATATGAAATATCCACAATTTTATAAATTCGTTTATCTTAAATATTATTTATTGGTTTGATTTTTTTTTAACATATATTTATTAGTTTGATAATGACATGCATGCTACAATTTGTTCATATGTTTCACAAATTTTTTATTATTATTATTTTTTTTTTACGTTTTCAAATTTTCAAGTGAAAGTCATTTAAAAATTATAACAAAAAATCAGCAAATTGAGACAAATATATTTATTGTATGTTAATTAATTTATGAATTAAGAGGAATAAGAAATATTTTGGGGACAAAAATTAAATTAATAGTGTAATAAGGACCAAAAAGGTAGGATAGGATTATTTTATTGTTATACGTCATATTTCATATTCTCCTAACAATGACATAACTACAAGAGGTAGAAGTAAACTTTTATTGTCTTATTGGATGAAAAAAAAAAGGTTATTTTCTTAGTAAAAAATACCACCAATTAAAAGATTAATAAAAAAAAAATAGACATTTTTTAGCTTATAAATTCTCCGATTACTTGTTCATTTAATTATTTTGTTTTAAAAAAACAGATATACTTACTATAATTTAGTCTTTAAGTTTGATATATTAGACAATTTAATCTTTCTATTTTTTTAATCCCCCTATTTTATTATCATTATACCTTTTTTATCATTTTATCACAAGCCGTCAAATCAAATCAGTACAAAAATGTGTGAATGAGCAATAAAATGGAGACAGAAACCAATTAAATAGGGGGGAAAAATGCCCTCTCACACATTTTCAATAATAATAATAATAATTAATATTTAATTTAAGTAAAAAAGAGAAAGGAGAAAACAGAGCACCACCGTCTTCCTCCAACCACTGCCGTCGCTGGAGCTTAGACAAGATACCAACAAGATACTAACCGGGGTGTGAATCCCACACTCTCCATCCTGTAAAAAAAAACTGCTATATATGCCAAGATACTGAGAAATAAGAATAAACCAGCTACCAAGATACTGCCGACTTTCTTTTCTCTGCAGAATTAGTTAACAACAGCAACAATAAAAACTACCAAGCCTGGTCCCAAATTGGAGTAATAAAACCAGAACAAGCATCTTTGGGGACTCCAATGCTCCTTTTGAATCATACAAAGTGAATCCAAATAGTATGATCAACATTTTCTACTCCTCAACCGCCAAATCAAACAGTTTCAACAAGTAATGTGATTCATTATTTCTCCAAAAGACACTTTAGAACAAATGAATTCCACAAAATTTTGAAAGCGATACGTACAATTTCATAACGTCCAACAAATGGAAAGAAGTTCGAGAAAAATTTGTATCCTTTTTATTCTCTCTATTGTACAAACCAAAATGTACCTAGTTTAGGTATACACACATAAAAGTAGTGATTTTTCCACAACTTAGAAGCATGCAAACTCGAATTGTTCGAATCTTACATTTTGTGTCTGTAGATATCATCATTATTGAAATCTTACAACTATGCACGAAATGTCATCCTTACTTTTTCTCGAAACTGCCTCCTCTATCAAGTGCTTCGCAGCTGAATGAGCGTCTTTTATGTCTTTGATGGAGTCCACTGCATCTTGGTTTGACATAACCTACACAGATTTTATCAGACGTGAAAATGCAGAAATCTAGGATTTGATCCTAGGCATGAAAAATAAGATTGAAACTATATTGGCTTTAAGATGGAGTCCACTTTTCGCTTTTAACCAATGAGGGGGACCTGTTTGTCAAAGCTTTTAAGCAACTTTAAGTTTGATGAAGTAAAAACCAATTATATTTGTAAATGCTTCTCTTACCCCACTAAGCTTTTTTAGTCATTTTGCCAATTTAAAGTGCTTATAACTTATTTTTAAGTTTTAACGAACACTTCCAAGCCCCTTACAAGCAGATTAAAAGCTAAAATTGGAAAAGCACAACCAAACACTTTTAAACATTTTATTAAGTAACCTAAAAGTTAAAAATAGATTAAAAGCTTAAAGCTAAAAAACACAAAATGCATCCCCCACGTTTCATTATTTTGATTTCCCGACCACCATTTACAAGGTTCTACTTAAATCCTTCTAACATACAGTCGAGAATATTAAGGTATTTATAAACAATTATAGGTAAGAGTGTTTAACAAACCTTCCATATTCCATCACTCGCCAGAATGATAAACTCTGTATCGTCGCCAACCGCTACTTCAGAGACATCAGGTTCGGAACTAAGGTGTATCTTCAAGCTCTTATCGCCAAACGCTCTTGCTACAGCTAGCTGTCCATCAACTCGAGGAACATCCCCTACAAGCAATATCGTCTGACATAAATTCTAAGACTCTCGGAGTGATCTCAATTCTCAACCAAGATAACAGCCATAAAATCTAAAAACCTGAGTAGCAATCTGTCTGTTCTAAACAGTTACATGCTTGAATTATTACCAAATTCACAGCATAGCATGCTTTTTGCCAAGAAAGCTAAGAGTGTTCGCATTGCTTGTGCTTTTTTTTTACCTCATTATGGCTTTTAAAAAGCAATTCGCTGCTTAAAAAAAACTTAAAAGTAAACAAAAGAAAGTTCAGAAAAATAGGCGAATGACTTACTTTTAAGTTAAAAAGTGATTAAAACTGCATTTAAGCAATGCAAAACACCAACCTTACTCAGAAACCCAAAGCAAAATCACTTTGGTGGGGATGTAATATAGAAATTACTGAAAATTTTGAATTGTGAACTTTTTTTTTAACTAACCAGGAAGATTCGATACGAAACCACCACGACTCTCGATCACATTCTTTTCCTTGCTAGGTTCATGATCAACAGATAGTTGTTCAGCCAAACCATTCTTGCACATAACAGCTCGAGAATCTCCCACATTTGCGACTACCAACTTCTGACCATTGATGAGGATTGCTGTAACAGCAGTAGATCCTCCTTTTCCCAAGACAAAAGCTTTTTCCAATATTTCATCATCTGTTGTATGATAAGCTCTTCTTATTGCACTTTCTGTATCGGTCCAGAAGTCATGCTGAAACGAAATGTTTTTAACATACATTACACTGCAAATGAACCAAATGTAAGAAAATTTATATAAATACCTCTTTCAAAATATTGTCAAACAAATGAGTTTGCAAGTAATTTGCAACGTCGTGGCCTAAATGGCCGTCAAATATTGCAAATAAACCCAACTCATTGTTGTTTAATTGCTTGAAACTGGACACTACATAATCTTCCATGGCATGATGTGATTTCCCCTTTACCAAATGATAACCATGTGTAATATGTTTCGAGATTTTGCTTTTCCCTTTTCCTGTCTCGGATGAAGAACTTAATCCAGCTTTCAACTGAAAAAATAAAAATACATATCCCCAATTCATCAATTTTTTAAGGTAACCAAACTGAATTTAGTAAAACAATAAGAAGCACAAATTTCTTGTTTTGCAGACTATTAGATCAAATTCCAGAAATTAACAGATTCCAAATTCCAAAACCCAGAATCAGCTCAGTAAAATATACTAGTGATTAATCTAATTTACTGAGAATCTTATCAAAACTACCGCAAAACTAAACTAAATCTAAATTTATTAACTAACTGTATTTATCAAATTGCAGAATTTTCCATCATAATATGCAACATCTATCTTAAATGTATACAAAAAGGAACTAAAGCTATAAACTTGAAGGTCAATCAAGAAAAAAGATTTTGACTTTATGAAATTTTGTTATATTTCTATAATTTAGAAATGGACAAACCTCAAACCCAAATTCAAGAAAAGCTAATAGTACTAAATATGACAGAAAGCAAGAATCTTTGCTTCTTCATTATCTATTTTTTTGCTATGAAACAAGCATTACCATCCAAAAATGATATAAATAAATGAAAAATTCAATCTTGAAATCAGAAAAGTAAAACTTCTAAATCAAGACCTACTAAACACTGGAGTTGAAAAGTCATAATACAATCATACCCATTAAATTGAATCAAACAAGAAACACAACAAACCTTCATCTTATGCAGAATTTCTCTACCAGTGCTAGTCATGGTGGTGTTGTGTTGCACTTTCAATCCAAAAACAAAAATGGGTTTTCAAGAAAGATTCTATCTTGGTGAGATTAAAGGCTGAGAAAGTCGGAAAGAAGAGAAATTTGTTAAAAAAGAAAATTTAAAAATATATAGGTGGAGGAGTTTGACTAAAGAACACGTGACCTGCCGGTGACTTTAAACACAGTGACCGCGTTGTTTTCTCTTCTTGATCACTTGATCTAACGAAACGCGTTCTTGCCGACGGCCTCCTTATGCAAGTGGAAAATTCCAAATTGGTCCTTCAATTGTCAAATCATTTTTTAATTAGGCAAAATTAAGTCTTTTTAGTTTTAATTTTAAACCAATAAATAATTTATTTATTTTTGGTCTTAAATGAAGATCAGTCATTAAAGATATGAAATGAATTGAATTTTAAGAAACTTGAGAGAACAAAGTGTTGACCCATAAAATTATTGGGATTTAATGTAATTTTTTTTATCTTTCTGTTTTATTTTTTCAGGAATTATCTTTCTGTTGTAATATAAATGTAAAAAATAAACATCGCCGTGAAAACGAAAATAGTATTTTTTTTTTAAACGAAAATTGTATGTGCGCATTATGGTTCATTGGATTTGTATTGTGAAAATAATTATTCTTAGTGTGAATGGGCGAATTTGTATTTAATGGACCTCTAAAACCAATCAATCGAAGTGACATATGGATTGTGATAGCACATAGAAACCCATAGGTAAATACAAATAAAGTGTCTCTTTTTATAAGTTATTGATAGCGCTGTCTCATTCATCCTTTAATTTTTAAGTTTTGTGAGAAGTGGTCGGTAGTATATCAATTTTGGATGCTTAGTCTCAATTTATTTGTATTAAAAAAATTAATTGTTTTTTTTCAAAGAAACTTAATAATATACTTTAATATAATAAATTATTTAATAACTAAATTATATTACCCTAATAAAAAAAGATAAATTATTAAAAATTACAAAATGTAATTAATATTGAGGATAAAAATAGAAAAATGATTTACTTATGTGATAAATTTTAGGGAAATTTATAAAAATTTCCCTATATTTTATATAAACTACATTTTTCTCTCTATGTTTTTTTTTAAGACAAAAACCTTCCTCCGTTTTAATTCCGTTGACATTTTCCTCCTCCTGTCTATTTTTTCTGTTAAAATAACGATTAAATGATCAAAATGTAATTTTACGAATCCTTTTAAAAAGCTAAAAAAAATAAAGGACTGATTTTGAATTTTGCCATCTTCTTCAACCTCCATCTCCAATTTCCACATGCTGCCGCAAAATGAACTCTTAAAAATGCACCCAAAAGGGATCAAACACGGTTTTCAATTCAAACTCACAATTTGAAAGCATCAAGCATTTTTTCCAACAAATGAACAGAAGCAAAACAATCAATCAAGCGCAATATTCAAATGGGAAACTTCAAGTACATATAGTAAGACCAAACAATGAATTTCATATCTGAAAAAAGATGAAACACAAATTTCCCTAAAAATTAGTACTTGTGGCAAAGCTGCTGAAGACAAAGGACAAATTGAAGTCTTGGAAGCCAAAGTTTAAAGACCCTTAAAATTTTATTCTCAAACCCAGTTTTAAGCAAAAGGAAATCAATTTCACAAACCATTTAGAGAAACTACAGCGAAACTGTAACACCCCTTACCCGACCTTTTGCAGCCGAACTAAGAAGTGTCACATTACATAATTCATATCCTGTCTATTTAAATTACAATAATAAGGGTATTTTTTTTTTCCTTCTATCTACCCTAACTTTGCATGTGCTGACTTCATCTTCACAGTATATGCCAGTCTAAGTTCTTCAGGCCCATTTGCTATTTATCAGTTCCTGTTTCTTTCACAT
>CATIWJ010331381.1:0-13926 GCA_949640765.1 Croton laevigatus | reverse complement strand
TGCATGCATGAAGCTTGCATCACAACTAAAAAGCTTGAGAGAAATTTTGCAATCTTTGAGGGATGAAAACAGAACTTTTGATTGCTTCCTTGCAAGTGTAAAACCAGCAAATCTGCAGAACTTGCAATGGAGCTACACCATGTGAAAGAAAGTGTGCTGTCTCGATGTGATGAAAAGTGATTTTTGATGGCTTCTTTATAGGATAAAACAGAAAAAAAAGTGAAGTTTCAACAAGCTCAATTGGAACAAGCTCTTAAGTGGAATTTCATATGAAAATACTGGCATATCATAAGACATTAAGAATCAGGTTGAGCTTTTCTTAGCACGGTTCAGAAGGGCAAAAGGAAGGGTTATCTTGCCTTGAATCGTATGAAGATCCAGTTGTCCTACAAAGATCTTTTGATAAATTACATGTTGAAATGGTGAAAATTCAACAAATTGCCTTAGTTGTGTAGGAAATTGTTGCTCTTACTAAAGGTAATCCTAGAGAGAATAATGAGAAATTTGGAAAGTTCTTGATGAAAATTAAGGATTTTGTGCAAGCAGAGAATTGCCTCATGTGATGAGAACTCTGATAGTGAATGTGGATGATGCATTTTGGCCTAGTGGTATCTTATTTACAAGAGTAGGAGTTGCACAAGGCAAAATTGATGATGTTCAACATAATTCTTCTCTAATGCTTTTTCTACATTGGCTTTGGTTTTTTTTTTTTTTTAATGTTTCTTGTAATTGCTTGAAAAGGAGCAATGTTTGCGCCATTTTAGTGTTTTTTTTTTTTTTTTCCATCGTCAAGTTGATCGTTCTCATGCTCAACTTGAGGGAGGCTATTAGAAATATTAATATGTTTAGCATGGATAATTTCAAAAATGTGTAATAGTTGTGTATGTGGCTATAAGTAGCCTTTATGTGAATAAGAAAACTTAAGAGAGCTATTATGCAATTATACTTTTTTAAGCAATAAGGTACACTCTAAATTTTAGAATTAGCCGCTCATCATTTATATTAATCAATATATCCACTCATCATTTCAAAGATGATTGTTGATAAAGAGTTTGAGAACTGAAGATATAAATCCACAGATTGACATTCACTATGGAATTCCTGCTACCGCTTCTATCATGGCTTTTGATCCTATTCAATGCCTCTTGGCTGTTGGAACTCTGTTAAGTCTTTTTTCTTAGTGATTAGGGGTGATAACATTGAAGGGGTTTTTGTCTATCATAAGCAAATTCCTTTCAAGAACTTGGGTATACATGTAATTTCAGATGCAATTACCTGTTTGATTGATTCTTGTTTCTTTCTTTGGCAATTTGATGTTGTATGTTTTGTTTGTATTTCTTTTGTTCAAGTTCTTGAACTTGGTATGCTGAAGCTTCTTGCTAGTAATCATTATATGCTTCTTTGTTTGGGAAGTGTTGGTAAACATATAATAAGCTATTCTTTCTACATTCATTTAACAATTCCTACAAAACCAAGGTTTCCTAGCCGCAATCACTGCTGAAAATGAGATTCTGGTAATTCTTTAGTGTCTAGTTATGTTTGTGGAATGATGTATATGTCTTGTATGCTTCCCTTTCATGCAAGTAGCTCATCTTTGGAATTTCTATTTATTTTGGGTCTTTAATTGAGTTCTTTTTGCCTATAATAATGTATATAGTTGGTGTCAAATATAAATCATCACTTCAACTTGACAACCCATATGAAGATGTCTCAAATTCGGTTTCCTACCTATCCACAATTCAAAAGGTGTCTTAGGAACTGCCTTACTAGGAATCCTATTAAGTATGTAGCAGTCCTTAATGCATACATCCACAATGAAACAGGTACAAAACTATTACTCATTATGCTCCTAACCATGTCCATTAAAGTCCATGTCCATTAAAGTATGATCACGCCTTTCTGTTACACCGGTTTTTTGTGATGTTCCGGGCATTGTATACTATGCACAAATGCCCTTGGATTCAAGGAATTTTGCAAATGGACCTGGAGTCTGTCCAACTTCTGATGTCTTACCATAGTATTCACCACCTTTATCTGATCTTATTACCTTGACTTTTCTATTTAATTGCCTCTCAACCTCAGTAATGAATGTTTGTAAGACATCCACTGACTGAGATTTTTCATGCAGCAAATAAAGGTAACAATACCTAGAATAATCATCAATAAAAGTGATGAAATACTTTTCTTTGCCCCAAGACGGAACATCGAAAGGACCATAAATATATGTATGTATTAAATCAAGTAATCATGTACTCCTTCTGGCTGATGACTTTTATATGTTTTTGGTTTGCTTTGCTTTAATGGAATCCACACATGCATCATTCCAGTTAGTAAAATCCAATTGAGACAAAATATCACCTTTACTAAGTTTCAATATTCTTTCCTTGGATATATGATTGAATCTTTTATGCCACAAATCGGCAGAGCATTCATTCTATGCATTTCTTTCAACACCCACATTACATTCAACATTAAGTAGGAAATTAGAAAATTCAGCATTTAAATTGAAACAATACAAAACATCCATCAAAATACCAGAACCACAAAAGTATTTATGTCGATACAATGAAAAAAAATTATTTCCAATCCTAAATTCAAGTCCTGCAAAATCCAACCTAGAACCAGAAACAAGATTTCTAAAACATTCAGGAACATAGAGACTGTTTTCAAGATCCAGACCAAAGCCTGTATCTAATTTTATTCTATACGTCCCAACACCTTCAATTCTAGCTTTCATCCTATTGTCTATGAATAAAAATCTTTCATTTTCCTTTGTGGGTTGGATCGAAAGGTATCCCTACATAATGTGAGAAATATGAGTAGTTGCACCAATGTCTAACCACCAAGTATTGAAAGGTACTTCTATTAAATTCGATTCAAAGTATATAGAAACATAATGTGTACCTCTATTCTCGAACCATGCCTTACATTTCAGGCAGTCAACCTTTTTATGTCCAAGTTTGCCACAGAAATAACATTTTTGAACTTTCTGCGCATTACCTTGCACTTTCAACGGCTGTTTTCCCTTTCTCTTTCCTTTCTTACCCGGTGCCTTGTTGCTGCCAGCGACATTAGGACCATTGTGAAGATTCAAGTGAGCTTCGGCAGGTTTAATGCCTAACTCCTCTCTTTGCCTTACCTCTTCCAGTAACAACATGGCTTTACATTCCTGTAGTGACCATTTTTCCTTTTGCTTATTATAGCCCCTAAGGAATTGGTCAAAGTCCTTTCCCTTTAGGGATTGGAGAATAAAGTGCACCAAAAATCTTTCATTCAATTCCATGTCCAAGCCCTTAAGTCAGTTGGCCACATTGATCATATGAGTGATGTGATCATTCATTGATTCACTAATATCATATTTCTTAGTTGACAATTCAGCCATAAGAGTGGCAACTACATACTTGTCAATAATGTATGTACTGTTGAAATTCTTAATCTCAGTCATAAACTCCCTTACATTCTCTTTTTTAGGCATGGAAGGCTTAATGTTCTCAGCAATGCTCAATTTGAGAAAACTTAAGAGCAACCGATTCGACCTTTCCCATGTCTGCCACAGTTTCTTTTCGGCCTCAGTACTGGCATCAGTAGGTTCAGCAGGCCTATCTGTAATAAGAGCAACGTCGAGACCCATCTGATCTAGGAGCTTTAGGCGCTTCAATGGTTCGTGCCCCTGAACTTCTTCCTGCTAGGTAAAAGTTTCTTGTATTGTTTGACTACTTTTTGTATTCTTAATACGGAGAGTTTATAGAGAAAGAAAAAGGAGATTATATGGAGTTGTCGTGTTCCACCGTGTCCACGGACTCAATTGGAAGAACGGTGGACTAGAGTTACCCAAATAGGGCTGAAATTCTAGTTAATTTGCTTAAAAACCAGGAAGGTCAAGTCCATCCCTAGTTTAAATTTAGCTTAACCTTGTATCATTATTCTCAAACCTTGTTAATTAGCCTGGTTCAATTTAGGGGCAACTCATTTGAGTCATTCACATCTGGCTGCTTCAGTTTGAACCAGATTAATGCATATACATCATACACTATGGCTGCCCCAAGTTGAAGCTTTAAAAACCAATTAGCCAACCAGAAATTGGCATGTTTTAACTGTGATAGTTATGGTTGATATGGACAGAAGGCAAATTGAGCCTTTTATTTTTTGCCATTGCACTTTCCACTCAACAATTCAATTACACTTTGTCTCGGTGGGGATAAGTAGGAAAATGATTGTAAGCCCTTCCCTGCTATCTTTGTTCAGATTGAGATCCTTTTTCCTCTCTATTATAAATGATCATAAAGGCAGGATCTTTGTTGAGAATTGCCTAATACCAAAACTTTTAACCACATAATTCAGCTGGTGAGGTTAAGTCCAGAAATTTCAACCTTCAGTCTTTCTTTTCAAGCTTTAGTAACAGATCCAATCTTTTGATTTGTTATTTGTTTCTCACATACCAATGTGTTCATCTTTTCCCCTTGTCTTGTTCTCTCCAAATTGAATTTATTGCTACAACATTCTTGCTTTTATTTTTGAGAATATGTCTATTTCTTCAAGCAGCGCCTGCCTTATGTCGTGGAGATCAAGTTTATCTTGTGGGGTTGAGAAGCCTACAAGCAATATCTAGGAAATCTACTGTAACAAATGCATGTCTCTCTTTGCATGTTCCCAAAGCCGATCCTCCCTGTAACAGAGCAATAAACATGGAAGTTATTGAGTTAGATTCTGGTAAGGGAAAAACTCTTACCAAGTTATACCTTGTTAATTTGTATGTGAGTCAGTGTGTCGTCCTTACCTTCATGCTATATTCCAGATTTTGGCAATATGTTCACAGGAGTTCTAAGTAATGAACATGGACAAGTTCAGGCTATGTGGGCTAGTTTTTCAACCAAGGTTCTTACTATTGATTTTGTTTACGTAATTTGCTCTGCCATATTATTATATTTCAACACTCAAATCTTCATTTTCAGAAAAAGACTGGTGGCAATTTATTAAAAGATCCTCCATTTGTCAAAGGCATTCCAATTTATATAATCAACCAAGTAGTTGACAAGATCACATCTGGCAGAAATGGACCTTATATTCTAACAAACGGTATCAAAAGGCCAATGCCACTTGTTAGGATTTTAGAGGTTGAATTTGTTACTAGATCGCTTTCAAAGGCTCGGAGTTTTGGTTTGAGTGACAATTGGATTCAGGTAGGTGTGATTTTTTTGGTACAGTACATAAATTCTTGTCTTTTAAGCAAGTACAATCTAAATGCATAATCTTCTTAGTGCATGCTCTTCTTTCACATATTTTGAGAACTCTTTTACCCGCTTATTTTTTCTCTTTTGCTTTAAAATACTTAATATTCTTTTAATGAAATTACCTCATTACATTTAAATTGTGGCAGTTAACATCACCAAGTGAGAGATGTACATGATTATAGATTATAGTGACCGCATGCATCTCCAATTTTCATGTGAATTTTTCTTTACTTGCCACATCACAAAAATAGAAAGAGTTTTTTTAAAATTACTCTCCGATGCTAATGTGCATTTGATGTATGCTTGACATTGTTTAGTTCGCCTTCAATATGGTCTTCTAGATAATGTCCATATTTATTGTGTGCTGTGATTAGTTCTAGATTTAATTATGACTTTGAAAAAAAAAAAAGAGAAAATATAAAATTGAAGGTGATACATTGGAGATGAATTTTTAAAATTATTGTCTAATTCACCTTTTATTTCTAGACAGTCTTCTCAGCAATGTCCAAGTTTGTTATGTAGTGTGATTGATTTTAGATTGACACATAAGTTGTATCGATCCACATCATCAATTACACCTTCTATACTATATGACACATAAGTTGTAATGCACTTTTGCATTGGAGATGCTCATTCAAAGGAATCTTTCATTAACAAGGAAACTGAATCAAACTAAGACTAAATAAAAAACACTAAATAGGAATAGTACTTAATAGTAAAGACTATTCATTTTTGGAAAATCTACGTTTCAAAAAGAGTGACATTTGCTATAGTATTACATATCAGTAATAAATTAATTTTCATAAATTTTACCCTTTCATTCAATGATGAAAGGGTAATGGAAAATGAAAAATGTGTAATATAGTGAATCACCAAATATTTTACTATAATTAGATACATTAAATGACTTTCTTAAGGAGTATAAAGAGTGAAGTAGACACTCTTTTAGGAATAGAGGGAGTATATGTTGTTGTGCTTGCGGGATGTCAAGGAAATAAAAACTTTTAGACAGCTAAAAGGAACAATGTGCTAGAGGAGAAGAATTCAGGACAACCAAGATCCCTCCAAAAATTTTATATTTCCAACTTTTGATCAGGATCATTTTGTGTTAGATTATGCTTTCAAATATTGATTGAAGAATTAAATGGTGCTAACTAATTAAATGCTTTATAGGTTCATGCATGTTTTTATTTGTGTGTGTGACATATATGAATTTATCATGATTGATGCCCCTTGAGGGTGCTAATTCTATACACTATTAGCTATTAGAAGTAAATCCATTTTTTTTGTCAATTTTTTCAAATCAAAGGAAATTACATTGGTCTTATTTTTAGATTACCCTACGAAATTGTTATTTGGTACCTATTGATTTCTACTTCGTGAGCTTCATTGGTGCTTTTCACTTAATTTTGCACAAATTGTCCTTGGGCTTCCACCATATCATCACAATACATGGTTATTCTGTAGGTTTTGATGAAGAAAGATCCAATAAGGCGGCAAATGCTACGTGTTAAAGGTTGTTTGGCTGGATCTAAAGCTGAGAATGTATTAAAAGAAGGTGATATGGTGCTGACAGTGAATAAAGAGCCTGTTACATGTTTCCGTGATATAGAAAATGCTTGTAAAGCATTGGAGAGCAATGCTGACAAGGATGGAAAGCTTGAAATGACCATTTTTCGACAAGTAAGCAAGCATGAAATGAATATGCACTATGTTTTTGGCTCACTGTTAATATTAATTTTCTTAATTGGAAAATGTATAGTTTGACATGGTATACGGTTTTTGCATGTGTTCAGTTAATAAATTAATTGGATGTTTTTATCTACATCGTTTCCTAGGGACGTGAAGTTGATATTCTTGTAGAAACAGATGTCAGAGATGGGAATGGTACAGCACGTATGATAAACTGGTGTGGATGCATTCTTCAATATCCTCATAATGCAGTGAGATCGCTTGGGTTTCTTCCTGAAGAAGGGCATGGTGTATATGTTGCAAAGTAAGAATCGTGGTTCTTTTTTCTTTTTCGCAACTATACATGGCAATTCACTCTCTTTGAATGCATTAGATAGCCACAGATGGTAAATATACAATCTTCCCAAAGTAGATAGCATTCGTATTCAGTTAGACGTTGATAATTGTAACTGCTTGTAATGTAAACAAATCTGAGCTGCTGGTTAATTTTAGAAAAGTAGTGAGATCGGAAGGTAATTTTTGAAATTGGTTAAGCACTCGGATAATTATTTTTAGTAAATCTTGATTATTTGAAAATTATTTACATTAACTGAACTAGCGGCCCTTCGCTCTGCTATTGTTTCAGATGATAACCAGTTACATCTTATCGCTAAAATTACAAAAAGTTTTTTCTGACTTTATTAGGTATTCCCGCGGAAGTCCTGCAGATAGATATGGTCTATGCGCTCTTCGATGGATAATTGAAGTCAATGGAAAACTGACACCCGATTTGGATGCATTTGCTAATGTTGCAAAGGTACGGTGTTAGCAAGTATATATGACTTTGTGGAATGCATTCTGCTTTGTGGTTATGGTATTTTTTATGCTAGTAGCTTATGATGCCTGGGACCATGCTTGTCTTGTATGGTTGCGTAATTTGAAAATGATGAACTAAAGAAAATTTCAAGAGAGAGAGAGAGAGATATATGAGGGCAAAGGTGGATATAAAAAAGGCCAAAATTAAATTTATGTTAATTTCACCCAATTTGCAAACGTCTCTCTAATATCTACCTATTTATAAAATGCTGATTAATTTGAAAGAAATGCTTCAAAACCGTGCAGTTAAATCTAGATCAGTATGGCCAGGAAAAAAGAACAACTTAACAAGATTTGGTTTCCTCATGCAACACAAACGCTATACATGGATGGTGTGTTTAATGCCTAACCCATATTAGGTTAGATATTCAACCACAATGAGCCTAAAATGTGAAATTTTTTTATTAATTTCATCTGAATTTCAAAGTTTAGGTAATATTAGAGGTTTTTTTCTTCGAGGATAAGGTAATACTAGAGATAAGTTTGCAAATTGTGGTAAAATTGACGTAAAGTTGATTTTGGATTGAATTTGAAGGTAATACTAGAGATAAGTTTGCAAATTGTGGTATAATTGACGTAAAGTTGATTTTGGATTGAATTTGAAGAACCTTCTTAGAGTTTCAGTGAAATTATTATTTTGGCCTGGTTGGTTAGTTTAAATCATTTGGACAAATTTATGATAGGGGGAAGTTCCTATCCACTTCCTTAACTAATTTGGCGGGACCACCCTAATCCACTACCAAAACCAACGCTACCCACTCGAAGACACATGCTTTTTTTTTTTTCAAAACCTTTTTTTTGTTTTTTTTGTCTTTTTTTCCCTTTCTTTTTTTTTTTTCCATTTTTTTGAAAACCTTGTTTTTTTTTTCTTTTTTATCTTCTTTATGTTTTTTCTTTTCCATTTTTTTTTTTCAAAATCTTAATTTTTAAAATTTTTCATTTACATGTCCATCAGTATATTAATTGATTTTTACATATTTATCATTATATAAATCAATATAAAAATTATTTTTTACATATTAATCAGTATATAAATATACCAAACAACACTATATAAAATCAATAATTATATACTAGTATATAAATATAAATTTTTACATACTGATTATTTGTTTATATATACTTATAGTGAATTATATACTCCTTATGATATAAATATTGTATTTATATACCAAACAACTCAATATATAAAACCAATATTTATATACTAAAGAGTATATAAATATCAATTTTTATATACTGATTGTTTGTTTATATATTAATTTATATATTTATTGTTTATTTATATACTTATTTATTTGGCTAAAAATAAAGTTTATATGCTTATAGGTATGGGCATGTAAAAATAAATTTGTATACTGTTTGGTATGTGAAAATTAATTTATATACTGATTAGTATATAAAAATTTATTTACATGTTGATTAGTATATAAATATATCAAACATCAATTTTTATAGACTGATTATTTATTTATATACTAATGAATATGTAAAATTACATATTCATTTACATATTGAGGATATGTAAAAATCAATTTAGTGGTTGCCAAGCATTTATGTTCAACAAGCGTTATGATAAACAACTAACTAAACTTTCATTTTCACTAATTGATTGCTACACGTGTCGTTCCTCGTCATTTTTGTTTGATTAAAGATAGATACTACTAATTAATATACATCTAATTCGAAAAGTAAGTTTCTTTACCGTCAATAATTCAGCTGGATTAAAGAGGTGATGGCTGGTTTTCTGTAATATATATTAATTACGTCGCCGACATGATGAGTTAGCAGCAGCCCTTCTTCCTTCATCTTCAATTGAAAATTGCTTCTCTTCTGTCTATTTCCACTCTTCGCCATAAATATAGGTTTGGCGAAGTAGACTAAAAAAAAAATATAAGAACAGAGAAGTGCCGAAAAATTGAGAAGGGGTAAAGTAGTAATTATAAGCAAAAAAGAGTTGTTAATTTATGAAACAATATGCTATTTAGTTGACTACAAAAATCAAAAGTTGCTATCTTCTTAATTATCTCCTTATGATATACGTTTACGATAAATTTTACGAACTTCTCGTTATTCCTACTATCAAATTGTCTTGACTAAATGATATTATATTTTTCAATTTTAGGTTTTGATTTAGCCATATTAAGTTATATTGTCGACTTTGTATGTGTATTTAATCAGGAATTAGGAAGTGAGGAATTTGTTCGTATAAGAACAATCAACTTGAATGGGAAGCCACAAGTGCTAACAATGAAGCAAGACTTGCACTATTGGCCTACTTGGGAACTCAGATTTGATCCTCACACTGCAATCTGGCGTAGGCACACCATCAAGGCGATGCAGTAAACAACAATTAGAGCATGAAAACTATGGTTTTCTGTTATTATTCTGAAACAGAGTTTATTTATTTTTTTAATAATGGAATTACCAATCTATATTGAATTCATGAAAGTGGATTTAACTTTGCTAAAGTAAACCCTGAATTCTTTTTTATGCTAAAATGTAGCTTACTGATGTTAAATAATCTATAGTAGTGTATATAAATGTGAGAATGGGAGATGATGGGGTCATTTGGCTTTATCTAGAATAATGCTCCTATAAAATTTATATTATCAAAGATAAATTTATTTATAATAATTAATTAATTAAATTTAAATTATATTTTAATAAAAAAATATATTTTAATTATTGATTAATAAAATTCAAATAATAATTCTACCAGGGCTGGCCCTAGGCAGTGGCAGGAAGGGCGTCCGCCCAGGGCCCATAAAGCTTATAATTACGTTTTGTTTGTTCCCTCTCGTTCGAAATAGAGAAGTGCAAAAGTCACAGTGTTTGTCTTCAAGAAAGAAAGAGTAGTCATAATTTCGTGGTTATCGTAGTCATAATTTCGTGGTTATCTATGCAATTATCTAATATTCCTAAGAAACAATCAGAATTTCTATGTACAAAAACATCAATTGTTGTCAATCTCCATAAAACATCAATTGATGATCAAAAGTTGGTGCGATTAAACCCATGATTTCGCTAATATCATCGTTATTTTAAGCTTAATTGTGTTTTCAATTCTAATAATTCTGATATATAGTTTCTTTTGGTAGATTATTCGTGACAACTTAAGATCGATCAGGTCTTCTTACTACCAAACTTGAATTTAGCTCTAAAGGTATGCTTTAATTTTGAAGCAAAGTTCTTATTTTTGGAGGGGTTTTTTTTCCCTTTTGGCTAAGCAAAGTTTTGGAGAAGTTAAACTCGCTTCATATTGTATTGTTTTTATTTATTTTTATATGAATTCCAAGTTGTGATTAAACTTCTGATTTTGCTAATATCGTCATCGGATCTTTACCTTCGAGAATATGGACAAAATATTAATTAGTTGTCCTTCATGGCATAGAGATTCACCTCATTCTATCTAATTCTGCTGCCAATCGATGATGATTACGGTGTTATTGGAGGTGAGTGTTCTGTCATAGTTGCACTTAAATTTCATTCTTCACTGATAAATGTAAATTTGCATAGAATTTCATGAGTAGTTTGTGTTTGATACGGAGAACTTGAAATTATAGGTTTAGGCTTCATTTGGGATAAATTTGGTCATATTATAGGCTTTTTCTTCTTTTCTTTCTTTATAAGTTTATAAATTTATGTTGTTGAATTTATTAAGCATCACCATTTACAAATGTTAGCAGATAAATTCATCAATTCTGTTAATTGTTAAGACATTGATATTGGCTCTCATTTCCAAGTGATGAATTTTGTTTCACTGTACTTAATTCTTTCAGTTCCATTGATTCTATATAATATTGTTGAAATTTTGAATCCAATGTGTGACAGGTAAGAGTCGATTACACCGTTGTAAGGTCTTGTCATTATCTTATTTGTCTGACGATCATTGCAATTCATTTTTCGTATTAGTCAAAATGTGTATTCTGAGTAGCATTATGTTCTTGGACTCATCTTTTTTAGGTGTTGCTAGTTGATCTGGAGGCAATAGCTTGTACAAGGAAAGGAAGATCATTGGTTTTGATCCAGCTTATGATCTGGCTGTTCTTAAGGTATCCATTTTGACGATTATATCCTCAAATTCTATTGGACTTTTTCTTGATATATGGAGTATTTTGGTTTCTAGGTTTTGATCCGTGGTTATTTTCTATCTTTCTACTAATAATTGAGTTTGTTTACAATTGCATGTTCTGCGGCTCCATTGAAATGCTTTTAAAAAAGAATTGCTTTGTGATTTTATTTTACAGGTTCAGTGTATCATGACACTGTTTTGGTTATATATATATATATATCCTATTTTTTCAATCACTAATCATTGATAATAAATTAGATTTCACTTTTGGAAATATGCATACATGTTGCTATATTGAATGTTTCATGCAATAATATGTATATATTTTGTGTAATGAATCCTTTTATATTGTTAATTTTCTGTGATCTGTGCTTCTTTTTGTAATTTTTTTTATTTAGTCTGCAAGAATAATTTCAACTTTATAAGCTCTTTTTTTTTTTGGGCGATGAGATGGTAGGATTAAAGTGATTGGGAGTGATAACATTGAAAGGCTTTTTGTCTACCTTAGGCAAATTCCTTTCAAAAACTTGGAGGTATGCATGTAATTTCAAATGCAATTACCTGTTTGATTGATTCTTGCTTTCTTTGGCAATTTGATGTTGTATGTTTTGTTTGTATATCTCTTGTTCAAGTTCTTGAATTTGGCATGTTGAAGCTTCTTACTAGTAATCATTATATGCTTCTTTGTTTGGGAATTGTTGGTAAACATATACTATTGCTAAGTTATTCTTTCTAAATTCATTTTACAGTTTCCTACAAAACTAAGCTTTCCTAGCCGCAACCATTGCTGAAAATGAGATTCTAGTAATTCTTTCGTGACTAGTTATGTTTGTGGAATAATGTATATGATGCTTCCCTTTCATGCAAGTAGCTCATCTTTGGAATATCTATTTATTTTGGCTCTTTAATTGAGTTCTTTTTGCCTATAATAATGTATATGATTGGTGTCAGGTATGGGATTTGGAGCAAAGGATACTCGTTTCTACATTGCAGTAGGAGTCAAACATAACAGCTTTCTCTGTTATTTGTGGCTTGAGTTACATGTAAGTACCTGCAAATAATATCATCATCATTCTACTTGTTTCTGAATTTATTAGCTTGAGTCAAATTGATTTGAGTGATAAATTTTGTTCACATCGCGGCCTTTATGTATGTTGGAGATGAGTATGGGATGGTTTCTGTATTAAAATATGATGCTGTAGAAGGAAAACTTGTACTACTCCCTTACCATGTTCCTAGAGATTCATCTTATGCCTTCTTTGATTATGTTTGATTGTTGGAATATAAATGAATGAACCCCTCGCTTCATTCAGATTTCTTTTGACAGTACTTCATTGAAGTATCGACTTTTGTCTTACTTCGTTTTACATCAGTTTCGTGCATTTGCTTGCTTATTTATTTTGCTTAATTACACAGAAGAGTCAGGAATTTCCTGCCCTGATTATCATCCTGTTGTTGGACTTTTCCCTTAACCTGCATCTCAAGGAAATAGGCAAGAAAAGCTTCTTTTCAATGTTGTTGTCTACATGTGAAAATAATAATTCCAGGTTTTTTAGTTTTGATACATTTGATTGATTATAGTTTATATGCTAGCATTCAACTTAATGATCTTTCGAAATAATAAATATCTGCATCTAGAGGCATATGGATTAAGGACTGGATTTGCTTTCTGTTCTAACCTGTGATTGAACAAATGTGGACTGTTAATTATGCTACTGCTTTACATGTAAGAAGAATGTGTCATGCATCTTTGTGTGCATCTGATGATGTGTGCATGTCCCTAAATGTTTAAACCTTTATCTGTATACTTCGCAGGGGAATTAGGTTTACTAAATGCCACACATCTTCATCTTGATGCACTTGAAAGAATTTTTATCCTTTAACATATTGTTGATTGCATATGACGATGGATTGATTGTTCTCTGGGATGTTTCTGAAGATAAAGTCATTCTAGGTAAAGGCTATAAAGACCTTCAGTTGAAGAGTAAAACACTGACTGATTTTCACAAAGGCATGGGACATGAGCTTTCTGATGATATATCAGAATATGAACATGTGGAGAAAGAAATAAGC
>CATIWJ010331365.1:0-13540 GCA_949640765.1 Croton laevigatus | reverse complement strand
CCAACAAATATAAAATTTTAAACATTTTGTTTAGTGTTACTTCATTTAATTAAGATACGTTATGATTTGGTTCTTGAGTTTCAACATACTTCTTTGTTATTTTCAATTATTATTAACCAATTTTTATAATAAGCTTTTTTTGTTATAGGTGGTATTTAGGAATTTTTCCGGATATTCATGCTTGTCTATTTATAAACAAGTATTATTTATTTTGTTGGGATTGGATTGATTATTGACATGTAGACCCGAGAGCATGTAACAATAGTTTGTTCGAATTTCGTTTGTTGAGAAAGTACTAAGCTAGAACTTGAGTTCGATTCAGTGTAGGAAATTGTGTAGCTTGCACTCGGTTTGTGGGTTGGACTTGAAAATAAGTTTTAAAATAGTTTTGTTCTCGACAATGATGAGTTCAAATTCAGCTCAAACAAGAGTGTAATTTTACAATTTTGTATATTTAAATTAGGTAACTTTGATTAAATGAAGTGAAACAAAAATTTAAAAAGTAATTAGACTTGCAAGACAATTTATTTAGTTCAATATCACACAAAATTTGATGTGTAATTTGTGTGTGAACTCTCGAGCTTTTCAATTAGTATGCAAACCTATTTGCAATTTTTTGAATATACTTATTAAACAAGTTTGTAAGTTTATTGTTTTTATTGTACTATAAGGCCCAATACATCATCAAAATAATGGATGCTTCAGCTTAATAAGTGTAACCGTGTATACCTATGTTTAAAAAAAAAAAAAGAAAGCTTAATAAGTGTAAGAAAAATTAAAGAACCGACCACCAGTGAAAACATACTATTAATAATGTCGTTGTATGTAAACACAAACAATAAATACAATTTGTTAAAATTCATAAGTGAGGATATGAAATTTTTAACAAATTACTTTTTTTTTTTTTTACGGTGGAAGTTATATATATATATATATATATATATATATATACACACGATTTACATTAGCACAAAAATTAAAAAATAATCTAAACTTCCAAAAAATTTTTGAAGCTGGATTTTATGAAAAATTTTATCTAGAAATTTATCTGCAAAATGCCAAGATCTTTTAATTGGTGTAATAGTACCATAAGAAATATGATGATGACCTAATATATATATATATATATATAAAATGTGTGTATGTGTGTAAAGTCTGCTCCTCCAAACAACACTTTTTTCAATATTCGAAATTAAATCCTCACTTCAGGCTACAACGTGCCTTACTACCGCGCCTAATAACTGTTGGATTTTTTTACTGTTATTTAATACACTAAAAACATACATAGACAAATTTTCATTATTTGATGTTCAATTTATATAAAAAATTATTTTAAAATACTAATTTTTTTTTAAAAAAAAAGTTAAAATACTAATTATTATAATAAATGATTATTAATAACAACAAATAACAATGCTCTTCTTCCACAGTGGAGTTAAACTTAGAACAAATTAACAAATTAAGTTAATTTAACTAAATTTCTTAATTCCGGTAAAAGAGAGGGAAAAAAAAAAGGTTATGTATGGAAAATAGTTGAACCCAATCAAGTGGAAACTAATATTACTTTTCATTTGTAAACTAATCTTCAATAATTTAATATATAATTTAATTAATTTTCTAATTACTTATGTTATTTTTATTTTATTATTTAATGTATAAATAACATATTAATTGAATTATAAAATTAATTTATTTTTAAAAAATAAAGTATTACATATTTTTATTCGTAAATAATTAAATATTGTTAATATTAAATATTAATTAAAATCAATAATTTAATTTATAATTATTTAATTAGTTATATAAATTATGATCCTAAGATCAATCAACCATGAATGAAAAAGCTTGGAGTCATTAACTAATTAGGTTGCCAACACTTATTATGTCAGGAATTAAAAACTTACTAAACACAAACTTTAAAAGTTGGAAACAAAAACCAAACACACTCAAAATAAATGTTTTTACAAAATAATATATTATTTTTATTTAATATCTTAAATAAATAAAATATTAATTAATTTCATCAAATTATATTTCTTATATAATATTATTAATAAATAATTAAAAATACAAATAATGGTAGTATTTAAAATTAATAAATTTTATCTATAATTATTTTAATTAAATTAACATATTTGTAATTTAAATCAAGTAACAATTTATAATTAAAATAGTTATAAATTGTATATTAAATAGATGAATCCGTTACGAAATTGGCTCAATTGTTTTTCAAACCATTTTTAATGGAGTTCCGAGTCAAGAAAAATACAGTGATACTGAAAAGAAAATAATGTAAATAAAAAAATTGCGTAACCTTTTTCTATTTAATAATGGAAGAAATGATTAAAATAAAATTAATAGCGTATTGCTTTGAAGCTGGTTAGTAGTAGTGGTAAAGTTACGTTAAAAAAAAAAATACTACCTTTATTTTCGAAAAAATGAGACCCTGCACTATTTATTTTTAATTTTCTCAATAAATTTCTGCCTCAAATACCCCTAAAAGCAATAGAAAAGGAGTCCCATGTTGAAGAGAGGGAAGATAGAATGAGGTAGACATGCTCTGGTCATGTCAACATGTTTTGCTGCAAAAAATAAGTTTTAAATCAGAGTTGATGGGCATCAATGTTTCCCTCGTCTTCAATCCTCACGCGCACAATATTTTTTGTTGCAACCTAAAATTAAGGCTGACATCTATTGGAATAGAGGGGGAAAATATTAATGCAAAATGCAACTAAAATTTGTCCCCTATTTCCCCCCTAATTCAAAAAAAGGTGAAAATTTGGAAAAAAAAAAAACTGAAAGTTTTGCAACTACTTGATGTTTTTAAAACGTGTACACTATTAAATGAAGTTTTAAACACAACAAATCATCATATAAAATGGATGGAGCTCAAGATGAAAATGCTACAACTCCATGTGTTGGTGGGAAAAGACATAAACACTTGTCATTAACAAGTAGAAGCAAATTATTTGCATTTGTTCACCAAAAAATGAAAAAAGGTGTCCAGACCAAAGAATTCATGGCAGAAGTTGCAGCCAAATTCTCCGTAAATAGGCCAACTTATTTTAGAATATTGTCTAAGTGGGAGGGCTTCTATTCTACACCATTTGTGGAAAAGAGGGGAAGGAAAGGGACAATGACTAATTTGGTGTATTTTAGAAAACAATTTACAAGTTTGGTATGGAGAAAATGGAAATTCAAAATTTGGTGTAAATTGAAAACTATTTACAAATTTGATGTGTTTTTGGCTGATGTGGCACGAAGATATCTCATTGCGCCATTTCAAGTGGCGCAATGAGTCCACCAAATCCAAAATCAACTGTCAATCATTATTATACTATAATTATAATAATAATTGTAATGATTATGTAATTATTAAGAAAATATAATAATAATGATAATGATAATTAAGGGTAATCAAATTCGGTTCGGTTCACCGAACCGAAATGAAAAAACCGATGTAAAACCGATAAGGATTTAGACAAACCTAATACCGAACCGAAAGCATATAAACCGATATAAAACCGAACCGATTTTTCGGTTCGATATCAATTTTAACCGAATTATAAATGCACTTACAAATCTGAGCAAACAAACAAGCTCAAAACACAAAATCAAACTATAGAAAATCAAACAAGCAGTTCAAAACACAAAATCAACACAATAATCAACAGATCTAACAATTTTTTTTTTTTTGACAAACAACAGATCTAACGTTAATTTCCGAAAAAAAAAATTCACAAAATATAACTCCTAATCCAAAAAATCTGTAGCAAAATATCCTCACAAGGAATTCAATATACAATATCATCAGATCAAGTCCAAAACAACAAAAGATTCAATTCGAAAACCAAAATTAAGCAAAGGAAAACGAGATGAAAATCTGTATGATACATAATATTCTTCAAAAAAAAAAAATTGATAGCATAAAGATGAAGCAAAAGCAGGCCGGGAATTGATAACATACGGATGAAGCTCCACGGTCCTCGGTGGCAACGAAGGCTGAAGGAACGGCGGTGAGGGATTTTCGAACCCTCTTGTCAACTGCAGTCGATGAATGATGAAAACAAATGACTTAAATCGATGGCGGCGGGCTTCAAATGATGACCGATCGGAGATGGCGAGGACTTCAGACGATTACCGATCGGAGATGGCGAGGGCTTCTGTTTGGGCTTGTCAGCTTATGCGTCTATCTCTTGAAATCTCCGGAAGTCGTCGTTCGGAGCTCGCTAGGTGATGGCAGTGTGGTGAAGGTGAAGGCCGGTGAAGGAGGGAGGAGGTGATGGCCGGTGAAGGATGAGGTGAGGGTTGGTGAACGAGGAGATGAAGGGAGGCGATGATGAATGGTGGCGGCAGTGGAATATGGAAAATGAAAGAGGAACAGATGATATAGGGTATTTAGGGTGAATTTTGGGCATGTATAAAAACAGATAGTTTTATAATAGGTCGGTTCGGTTCATAAAATGATGAAACCGATCGCCGAACCGAAAACCGAAATTTTCTTATCTCTAAAACCGAACCGATCGGTTCGGTATCGGTTCTCGGTCTTTTTTTATCACCCCTAATGATAATTAATAAATGAAATTTTTAGGGCTTATGAATAAATGAAATGGGAAATTTTAGTTTAAAAAAATTATTCTTCACTTGTAGAATATTTTTTATAAATTAGTATATAGTAAATAATTTGTTATTTAATAGTTTTTAAGGCAGAAAAATATAAAAATAAAGTTCGATACATCAAGAGCATGTTATATATGGGTCATTTCTTCTAATTTGGGATCTAAGTCCCAATTCTCGTCTATTCTAATTTTTCCTGTACTCATGTCTATCAAACCAGTATTTTGTGGTTGACCAGTATCATCATCGTCGTCATTATCATCAGCAGTAGCAAGAGGAGCAATAGGACCAATGGGAGTAGAATCGTCAACATCCATACGATGAGGTACAGTATGAGAAGGACCAGGACCATATGACTGTAAGAAAGTTTTTTGAACATTAGAACTAAAGGGTCTTAAAAATGATCCTCGAAATTGAGCTTCCTATGCCTGTGACTGTGGCTATGTAAAGATGGATGGAAAAATTGAATCTAACTGCGTTTGAGGTGTCTGACTGTACATGAACTGAGAAGGTTGTGGGATAGAATGTACAAGTGTGGCATGTGAACGCAACCATTGGTTATGCTTGGAGAAAGCCCATGGTCCAAATGGTATAGAAGTGGATAAGCCAGGTGTACAGGATGGTCCTGTCTGGAAGGTAGGTGTTAAAGGGCCTGGCATGAAAATATTTAGGTTTGGGAATGGGTAAGAGCGAGAGGTGGAAGGACCTAGGTCTAAAAAGGAGGATGGGAACTAAAACAGCTAAAGTGAATGGAAGTAAACAGGCTTTGGCACAGGAAGATATGATGTTGATGGTGGCATAAGTACATCCCTATGGCGTCGTCGGCAACGACGTCATGGCTGATCAGATGGAGCATTTGCTCATTGCAGTTCATTAGAAAGTGGAGCAGGAGCGGGTGCAGGTTAGGGAGGTGGCATTGTAAAGGTACGTCGATCTTCTCTTAGTGCTGCTAATGAAGTGGTGGCCATCTGTTGCAGCAAATGAGCAGAAGTAGATAATGCAATATGCTCCACTGTGTCAGCCTATAATAAAAATTGTAAATTGTCAGTTATAATTTTCAGTAATGATATAATTCACTTTAAATTGTAAATTTTATATATTATAAATATACCGCCGCAGCCATCGCAGCACTATAGGGAGAGATCCATCTTCGATTAACTCTTCGATACCACTCCATATACTGAGAATGATAATGGAGTGGACCATCAGATGGGGAACCAGCAACCACATATTGCGCTTTGTTGTTCCAAATATCAATAAACCTTGAATGAAATTGCATCTAATTTCTACTGGTATAGTTATGTAAAACAACAGAATGTAGCTCCTCAATCTATTTCAGTATGTAGGGGATAGGCTGCTGTAAGCCAAACTGTTTGAGGATCCAATCAGGTTGGTGTCACTCAACTATATACATGCATATCAGTGGCACAATAGTCCTCCACATGTCATGACCTCTTAAGCAGTAGGCTGGTAAGGTTCAGGTGACTTTTTCCGCGTATGGCTCCTATATAATCTATTAAATGAAATAATGAAAACGTTAAATGAAGAACCTTTTTTTTTTCAAAATTAATAACAATTTCTTATATAATATAACACATCTGATCAGCACGACATGTTAGTGTTAGCTCCAGTCCCAACTTGTTGTATCTGGATATTTAATTAATGAGAGTTTGATTAATCATTTTATATTTTCTGCACAATATAATTTGATGAATTTCCTTAAATATTAATTCTACGTTAGTTATCAGATGCGTGATCTGGATAGTAAAACTTAAAGTATAAAAGAATATTATTCTAAATATCCCTAATAAATTATTATTATAGAAATGATAATAAACTAAGACTAGTATGTACTCTATGAGATGGTCCTGTTTACGGGTCATAGGATATAAGATATCGATTCGAGATACATAGTACATGTTAGTGAACAGTGTACTGAATCGATTTACTTAATGAGAATACTACATGTGAAAAAGGTCATAAGTATTTCTCATACAATGCTTATACTAGAATCTCTAGACCTGAAATTACTATGGGTTCTTAGGTAATTTCTCGTATACTTTGACGTATTGTCTAACGTGATCCGTAATAGGGTTGCAAATATGAGTACGATCAGGTATGTTAGGAGTTATGCATAGAAATATGAGTAAAGTGAAGGGATTGCCACTCTCTCTATAAAAAGAAAGATATCACCTAGTGAGACTGAGTAGTGTATGCATACTCAAATAGGATGATAAGCGTTATGCATCTATCTGATTAGTCATGATCATTAGATAATCAATAAAATACATGAGCAATAATAAGGGTGTAACGCTCGAACACTCCGATTAACGGTATCGAGGTGTTAGTTGTAATTATAAAATAATAATAATAAGTATTATTAAATATAATATATAAATATAAATAGTATAATAAATTTATATATATATATATATATATATATATATATATATATATATATATAACTTAAGTGGGATAAGAGAGAATTAAGTAGCCGTAAAAGTCGGTGAAAATAAAATAATAAAATGAAGGAGGGAAGAGACGAAAACAGAATAAAGAAGTTGAAAATTTTACCGAAAACTAAATGAAAAATTCAAATTTTAAGTTTAAATTTCTTGTGATAAATCCAAAAACTAAGATTGTAGAGTTGTAGATTGTGATGAGAGGATCAAGTTTCACGTAAGAAACTTACCGTTTGGTCGCCGGAAGCAGCCGGAAATCATGGTCAAAGTTGAAGCTCAACCGGTCAACGAAAAGTTCCAGCCGCCATAACTCCGCCGTGGGTGGCTCGCCATTCGAGCTAGGGCCGCCAACAAGTCAGTCTCGTCGAGAGGAAGCCGTAGGTACCGGCCTTGCCGCCGTTGGTTACCGGAATCGGCAACTGGCCGAGAGGCCCACGAAGGTTGCAATGGGAAAACAGAACCAGAAATTGAAGAAGAAGATGGACAATTTCAACATGGTCCCTGGGCTTCCCGGCCGTGCCCAAGTAAGTCCAAAAATTACAAACCGGTCCTTTAACTTTCCAGCTGTGTGCATCTGGGTCCAACGTTACATTTTAGTCCAAAAACTTAGGAAAATTGCTAACAGGTCCCTCCATGTTTTCTATTTAGACCCCAGAATTTACTTTGGCTCTTCAGTTGGGTCCAAAATATTACAAAACAGCTCTAAACATTATTTTTCAGTGCAATTTCGTCCAACCGACTATTAAATAAATTATTTTGTGAATTTTAAATATTTAGAGACCTAAATAAAATTATGAAAATTATTAGAAATACATAAATAATATTATTGGGACCCAAAGAATTATTTATCGGACTTATTGAATATTCGAATAATATTTTTAGGATCCATAAATGCCGAGGCGCATGAGAATTAAAAGACAATACGCGTAGGAATATTTTTGCGGACAACTTAACAGGTTTGGTACTATTTTTATAGTATTCGAACTGAATTTTATTTTAAGTATTTATTTTAAGCATTTAAATATTTTTATTGTTTGGAATAAATATTTACTTCATACTCGAACGTGTGTTCGAGTCAAATTTAAATGTTCAATAGACCGACGCGGTAGCCGTAGGCGCAGTGCTACCGGCGCGGCAAAAATGAGATTTTGTTTTATTAAGTAAATAAATGCATTTGAATTGGTGTTTAAACAATGTGATAGCATGGAAAATGCTTGACATGGAAAAAGTGTGACAACGATTCTATATGTGAATTTTGATAATACGTTTGAGATGAACATGACCATTAAATATATATTTTATATACTCTACTTGGTTATGGACCTAGCGATAAGTATATGTCGACATATGGACAAAACTCCTGTACAGGTGAACAAATGGAAGTGAGATAATGAAATGAAATAAAAACAACAGGCATAACTACGAGTTATGGCCTATAAAATGGAAAATGGGCGTATCAGTGAAATAGGACCCCAATGATTGAAGAGAAAACTGTGTATATGAAAAATACGGCCGACACAAATAGCCTTTGGGCTTATCCTTGAAAATCCAGTAAAACCAGTAGAGTAAAAATGTTGTTAAATGGAAATATTTTGAGATTTGAACTCTGATTTGTGTTTTATTATTTGCTTATCTTTAAAATATAGATATTATTTGAATATTTTTATGAAATGAATTCATCAACTGGTTTTAAAAAATACTATAATATATATTGTACCCACTGAGCATGGAGTTGCTCAACGAGTTATTTTTGTAACTCGCAGGTCTGCAGATAGAAGAAAATGATTAGCAGCATATTCTTGGTCCAAACCTAGAAGTCAAGCGATGGTATAACCTCTGGTTTGTTTAGTTTGACATGTACTGGATATTGGAAATTACTTGATATGGATAAATATTGTAAAATAGTTAGTATACGAGAAATGATCATGATATTCATGTTGTAATAGCAAATATATAAAAAAATTTGTAAGTAGTAAATGGAAGTTAACAGTTCCGTAACACTTCTGTCTGGCTTATTTGTAAGTTAGATTTGGGGTGTTATAAAAGATAACCAAGTTAATCATTGATATCATTGACAAAGAATTGTATGAGGTTGTTGTAGGGTTTGTCTATTCGATTGAGTGACACTCGTTTTCAATTTGGATAGTTATAACGTCTTGCTAATGATCAATTATAATTTATGGGCTTAAATGATGTTTAAGTCTATTACCAACATTGAACGGGCTCTTACGATCACACATGTAAAGGGATTCAGGTTGGACCTAAAAGCTAAGTTAATTGGTTTCGTTTGATTAATTAATTAAATGGTTTGATTAATTAAATCAAATCCTATTTGGAATAAGGATTGGGCTAACTATAATTTTGGGTTATCAAATCCTATTTGGAATAAGAATTGGGCTAGCTATAATTTTGGGTTTAGAATCTAAAATTATCGGTTTGAGTTGAAGGGTTTAAAACTGATTGGAGATTCGGTTCTTGATCAAGCCAAACCGAAATTAAAAGTTTAATTTTATTTAACCTCTAATTTTGGTCGGCTGATAAGTGGATGGATCAGATATAGGTGTTAAAAAAAAAAAAGCTAATCGAAAACCGAACCGTGAAACGAACTGAAATTTTGGTTATTTTCGGTTTTTGGTTATTACCAGCTCAAAACTAAACCGAACCAAAGTTATCGATTCAGTTATCGATTGTCGCCTTCCCAAAATCAAACCGAGCCGACCGTTTAAAAAAACGATGTCGTTTTAGTTCGATTTAAAAACACAAACACCCCTAATTTTAACTCTAAACCTGCTGCTGCCGCCTCATTATTTTCCTAATTTTAGTTTTTATATTGAACCGAACCGAACTAAAAATATCGATTTGATTGGGCTCGATTTTTAAAATTGTCGGTTCGATTATGATTATACACTATCGATTTTCGATTTTACTCGGTTCATAACTATCGGTTCGGTTCGGTCGATCATGAACACCCTTGGGATCAGATGTGGAAAAAAAAAGTGGCTGGATCAGATATATTCCGTATCTATTCCTTGGTGGCTTTCAAATTTAAAATTGACAAAGGTGAAAAGGTTTTGCTTTTGGACTCTTTGTGTTGCTTTTGAAAATAGGTTTTACAATTTTAAAATCTGATTGGTGGGATAACATTATTTTACATGAAAAGTATTTTCACGTGAGTAGGATTTGATTTTGAAGTGGAAATCTGAATATGAATAGTGAATACGTTTTTCAAGAAAAAAATGTGCAGTGGATGGCATGTGATGACAAGACTACTTGTTCCTCTTATCCTTTGATTCTGACTTAGACTTATTCATTTTGATTTGATACCAAGAGCTGGTTTAAAACAAAATACACGGCAACACAAGTCACATAGAGAAACGAAAATTGTTTTCTTTTCCGATTGGCAATATCGAAAAGCTAAAATTGAAAATTTTGATTTTCATTTTTAAACATATAATTCGAAAGCCATACCCTTCTCCTTCTTCTGATTTTCATCTTGCTTTTCTATTTTGTACGTAAAATAAAATAGGAAGGAAATAGTTTCATTTCTTGAATAAAAAATCGAAAGCTTCTAGTGCTAGCACATGTCTTTTCTTTGATTTCTAATGTGTGTGAAAGAAGAGAAGAGTGCCCTTAGCAAGTTCTTCCTAAAAATTAGCTACAGAAGAATTCAATTGCAAGAAGATTTTAAAAAAAAAGATGAAGTTCCAGTGAAATATATTCATAAATGGTCACGCCAAGAAATCAAAAGTTCTTTTGGAATCTTAACAGAGCTTAGATCAAGATATCATGTAAACTGCATATTAGTGCATAGCAAAAAGATGCTATACCTAAAAATGAAGTCAAATTTTCCAAATTTATATCTCTTCTCTTTACTTTGAATCAAAACAAACATTAAAAGCTCAAAGTGATAAAGACAATTTTAAATACTCACTTGCTTTTAGATTAAACTTCTCGTCCTCCACTTTGTCAAGACTGATCAAGCTCTCCCTCATTTCAGCAAAAGGCAACCTGCTAGCCAGTTTCAACTCGGTGTCCTCCATTTCTCTCATTTTCTGCGCCTCTCATTCAGCTCTGACAATGAAAAGTCTCCTTTCACTTCAGACTGCAAACTACTTCGCTTCTCCTCCAACTCCTCATAGTCGTACCACCTCAAAAATTCTATACCCGATACTGAAGATGGCACATTTGTCGGTTTTCGTCTCAAGCTGTTCGATTAATTGCCTGGCGAATTTGTTGATGGGGATGAAAAAGTAGAGAAGAGATGCACATTGTAGGGTTAGTGAAGGACCCATGTCTTGGTTTGGCGATAGAAAGTGCCATTGAAAGCCAAGAAATAGAACTAGGGTTTAAAAGTTGAAGAAAGAACTGTGGTAGACTGGTAATTGTGGCTGTCACTTATCAATGTTGATGGTTTCAATTGGCTGTTTCACACATTTGAGAAGCCAAATATAAAAATTGGGGAATATATAAAATCAGCTCTGCTTTTTTTTGCCCTTTGCAAAAAGGGTACCGCGGCAAAATAAAAACATAAAATATGAACCCAGTGTATTTTTATTTTATTTTAGGGTGATTATAGTGAAAACTTTTCACGCGCTTCTTATGAAAAAGGCGAAATTCCAGCTTGAAGATGTTGTTTGTCAGTTTTTGAATGACAGGATATAAAAAAGTAAACAAGTAAGAGTGCAGTAATAAGCATAATATGCTTTATGAATAAGCCTATGACGACACATCATTATATTAAGAGAAAAAAGTGAATTGACTTGTTGACCAATCATTTTTTAGGAAGTATATATCACGCGGGTTTCTAAAAGGATTCCCTAACGAATTAAAATTATAGCAGGGATTGTGCTAGTTGAAGTTTGTTTGTATGGCTTAAAATTGTAACAAAAGTTGCAGGGGTTTCTAGTAGGAGTTGTGCGAGTATGGGATATATAGAAATTAGTTATATAAAAAAATTTTAAATTTTATGTTTAAGAAAAATTAAAAAAAATTACATTAATAGAATAATAAATTAATTATTTAATTGAAATGTATTTTTAAAATTTATTTATTAAATTTTTTAATTATTTAATATATGATGTAAACATATTTTAATTTTTAAAGTATTTATAAAATAGATAGTGTAATACACTCTCTCAAGATGAGAATATGATTGTGTTTTGAGTTAGGTATCTACTTTTACATAATTAATTGATGAAGTGTCCATTTTTACTATAAACTACTAACTTTTTACATTATTGAATATCTGTTGAATATGTGTTGAACAACTGTAGAATCGAAGTTGAATCAATGTTGAATGTGTGTTTAACAATTGTTGAATCGAAGTTGAATCAATGTTGAATGTGTGTTGAATAATTGTGAATCGAAGTTGAATCGATTTGAATGTGTGTTGAATAATTGTTGAATCGATGTTGAATATGTGTTGAATAATTTTTTAATCGATGTTGAATGTATGTTGAATAATTGTTAAATCGAAGTTGAATAAGTGTTGAATAATTGTTGAATCGATGTTCATGTGTGTTGAATAATTTTTGAATCGATGTTGAATGTGTGTTGAATAATTGTTGAATCGATGTTGAATAATTGTGAATCGATGTTGAATATATATTAAATAATTGTTGAATTGAAGTTGAATCGATGTTGAATGTGTATTGAATAATTGTTGAATGTGTTTTGAATAATTTTTTAATCGATGTTAAATAATTGTTGAATCATTGTTGAATCGAAATTAAATTGACGTTGAATAATTGTGAATCGAGGTTGATTGTGTGTCGAATAATTGTGAATCGAAGTTGAATCGATGTTGAATGTGTTGAATAATTGTTGAATCAATGTTGAATGTGTGTTGAATAATTGCGAATCGAAGTTGAATCGATGTTGAATGTGTGTTGAATAATTGTTGAATCGGTGTTGAATGTGTGTTGAATCGATGTTGAATATGTGTTGAATAATTTTTGAATCGATGTTAAATGTGTGTTGAATAATTATTGAATCAAAGTTGAATCGATGTTGAATGTGTGGTGAATAATTGTTGAAATGATATTGAATGTGTGTTGAATAATTTTTGAATCGATGTTGAATGTGTGTTGAATAATTATTGAATCGAAGTTGAATGTGTGTTGAATAATTATTTCGAAATTTTTATTTTTGCATATTTTATTTGTTTTTTATTAATAATTTTTTATTTAATTTTTTAATATAAAATATATATTTTTATTAATAAAATTTAATATATTTTTTATTATTAATTATAATTTTTTATTTTTTGATTTTTTGATTTTTATTATATTTATAATGTATAATATTAAATTTAGCAAGAGTATAATATAAATAAAAAAATTTTAAATTTTATTTTTAAGAAAATTAAAAAAATTACATTAATAGAATAATAAATTAAATTTTTAATTGAAATGTGTTTTTAAAATTTATTTATTAAGTTTTTTAATTATTTAAAATTTAGT
>CATIWJ010331327.1:0-12841 GCA_949640765.1 Croton laevigatus | reverse complement strand
AAATACTTCTATTGATTGAATTGGAATAAACTCTGATTTGCTAAATGAATCGTGATTATTTTCATGATAGTATGTACTATTTAAAATAATTTCATGAAATGAACTTGTCAATTGGCTTTAAGCAAAAATGAACTATATATTGTGTATCCACTGAGCACAGTGATGCTCAGCGAGTTAATTTATGTAACTCGCAGGTCCGCATTTAGACGATACGCAAGAACAGCAGTTACCGGAACAGTTCCTTGAGGATATCATGTTCGGTCCCAGGTTTTGTCTACTGTAGGATGTTATCTATGTAAATTAGTTTGTACTCCTGGAATAGTACTTGTAGTTATGTGTAATATAATGTTATTTAGTTTGTAAACTATAGAAATTTTAATAGCCTGTATAATTAATGCGTGATTACTATATGAGGTCTACGAGCTTTTATATATGCATAGCTGTCCTGTGACACTCTAGCTTGTCTTATTCGTAAGGTGAGTTGGGGTGTTACAGTAATAATGTGAGCAATAAAATGATCTAAATTGATCATCCCATCAGAACTCGTTTGAAGAATAATATTCTTCAATTTTTTCTCATGGAATGTTTTGGAAGTAGCTTCTATTGAATTTCAAGTTATTACCCTTTTTAATTTTTTTGGTTTTGCTATTTATATATAATAGATTTACTTTTCACTAATACCAATAAAATTAACTTTTCATAAATACCAAAACAGAAATAATAATAAATAATTACTAATTTTTTAAAAAATTTATTTTTTCATTAATATCAATAAAAAATAATAATAAATAATTATAAAACTTAATATAAATGAAAATGTAAACAATCCAAAAACATATAAAAAAAAAAGAAACGTAAAGAATCCAGTAAGAAATAATTATAAGGAATAAGGCTATAAAATTCAAAATGAACAAGTAATTTTGAGAAATAAAATAAAAATATTCTTCAAAGGACAACGTTTTGTTCTCTTGATTGATAGCTTTGCGTGATTTCCAGAAGAAAAACAAACCATAAAAGTAACGCACGCAACCGCCGGAGCATAACAGCTCTATCAAAGCTTGAACCAGGCGAGGGAAACTGAAGAACTAAAAATCAATTACCAGACAAGCAATTAAAATAAAAAAGGTCGATGGAGAAGGGATCATCTCCTTCGTCACCATCGAGCTCCATTGATGGCTCAGGAGAGCTTCAATGTATTGGAAGACTCGAAATCGTTAGACCCAAACCTGTCGGATTTCTCTGCGGTTCTATTCCTGTACCTACTGATAAATCTTTCCACGCTTTCAATTCCGCTATTGTTCCTTCTAGCGAAAAGTAACTCAATCTTTCTCTCACTTCCTCGCATAGCCCTTTACTTGTTTGTTTACGAAATTATGGTTGCCTAAGTTGTGTTATTGGTTTGTTTAGAGTGCGTGCACCGCGATACCGCATGCTGCCCACGGAGACCAATTTGAACACACTTCCGGTTGTTTCGAACTTGCCGGACAAGGTTCTTCCTATTGGTGCTGTGCAATCTAAGGTCACCGGAGGTATGATAATGCTTTTTCTTTCTTTCCTTCCTTTTTTTTTCATTTGAGTGAAAAGAGGTTTGCAGTCGCCAATTTCTTTTAGTTTGATTTGTTTTCATTTGGAAATTTGTAGGTTTCCCTAAATGAATGATAAGGTTAACACTTACACTTTATAGCTAGACTCATAATCACGTGGGGAGTGCTTGATGGCTGATCCTAGAAGAGAATTTCATTGTACATTTGAGGATAGAAGTTAAGACTTGGAATGGAACTTCAAATCTGGAAAGTTTGCTGTATAAACTACTACCTAAAATATGAAATTAAACTGCAACTAAATCTAAATACGTAAATAGGAACTATGTTGGTATTGTATTGTTATGCAAAAATTATGTGCTCATCATGCGGATAACAGTATATTCAAAGCAGCTTGTTAATGCCTTTATATCAAAGCAGCTTGTTATTGTGAAGGCTGAACCATACTGTGTGTCTTAATTAAGTGTTGTGTTGACCAACTAGAGACTGTACATGTTATGTTGCTTCACATTTGAAAGGCTGTATTATTTGCATACTGCATTATGACTGTCACTGTGGTTACAATGATGTCTTCAAAAGTGCTAATAGTTTTAGGAAATATGCAAATTTAGGTCATTTTTTGTTCGACAATAAAGCAAAGTTAATTTAGTAACTGTTAGAGTTTTAGGGGCAAGGCTGTCACACAGTTGGAAGGGTCATATATGGTGTCATTTTTTTTTTGCATCTCTTTGGTCATTGATGTTACTTATTCTACCTAGAGACTAATATGTTAACAATTTCTGTTTATTGCATTGAAGTTACTGCTTGGTTTTTAGAACTGACATAAATAAAATGCACCTTAATCTGAGAAATTTTTTTATGAACTCTCTAGTCTCTAGCTGATTTGCAAGTTTTTTTATGTTAATCAAAATAAAAAGATACATATTTGTTTCTTTCTTTTGCTTGAACACGCTATGACTGAAAGCATAACTTTTTAATTACAACTTGCAGAGTTACCTCAGGGAGGAGATTCTATTTCTTCAAATCTTGCTAGGAAATCTGAAGCCCTTGCTGTTTCCGGTTTAGCAGAATATGGGGATGAAATAGATGTGATTGCTCCTGCTGACATTTTGAAGCAGATCTTCAAAATGCCATATTCTAAGGCTCGATTATCAATAGCTGTCCGCCGTATAGGACAGACTCTTGTTCTTAATACTGGGTTTGTGTCTCTATACTGCAGCTTTATTGCTTATCTTATAATTTTTCATCATCTTGAATATATTTTGATACACAGGCCTGATGTGGAAGAGGGAGAAAAGTTGGTTAGGAGACAAAAAAACCAACCGAAATGTGCAGAACAATCTTTGTTTCTGAATTTTGCTATGCATTCAGTTAGAATGGAGGCTTGTGACTGTCCACCTACTCATCATTCTCCGTCAAAGGGGCAATCAACCTCATCTGCACTTCCCGGATCTGCTACATCACACTTTATGGGGCAGAGTGATGATGCCACTGAGAATGAAGGGTACAATCCTTGTGCAGAGTATAAGCAGGTGAAACATGATGGCTACTATTGGGAAAGTAAAAAGAATAAGAGAAATAAGGATCGTCATCCAGTAAAGAAGACATCACATGTTGGAGAAAAGCCTAGATGCTCAGTTCAAGAACCTGAGAAGCATAAAAGAGTCAGTAATGATGGATTTTTAAGGGTTCTGTTTTGGCAATTTCACAATTTTCGAATGCTCTTAGGCAGTGACTTGCTTCTGTTCAGTAATGAAAAGTATGTTGCTGTGAGCTTGCATTTATGGGATGTAACAAGACAGGTAGCGAAGAACTTCTATGAACTTTACTGCCTTCTCTGTTCAGCAAAAATTTCACGTTTGTTTCTTTGTTTGTTTTTATAGGTGACTCCATTAACTTGGCTTGAAGCCTGGCTTGACAATGTTATGGCCAGTGTGCCTGAGTTGGCCATCTGTTATCATCAAGATGGTGTTGTTCAGGGTTATGAACTTCTTAAAACAGATGATATATTTCTGTTGAAGGGCATCTCTGAAGATGGATCTCCTGCTTTTCATCCTCATGTTGTCCAGCAAAATGGCCTCTCAGTTCTGAGGTTCCTTCAAGAAAATTGCAAACAAGATCCTGGTGCCTATTGGGTATAAAATAAGTTTATTTTTACATGTATACTTTCTATTTGCAAAAAATATTTTATTAAAATTGTTGCAAATGATTGTTTTGATGTTTGAATTAATCTCTATATCTTTATACAGCTTTATAAAAGTGCCGGTGAAGATGTTATCCAACTTTTCGATCTCTCTGTCAAGAACCATCACACCAACGATTGTGATGATAATTCAATGTCCCTTCCGTCTTTATTGAATAGAGAGGGAAGTTCATCCTTGTTTTCATTGGGAACTCTTCTTTATCGTATTGCTCACAGGCTTTCTCTTTCCATGGTATGACAAATATGATTCTAGACAGGTTATTAGTACTCTGTAACATCATGATTATGCGGTTAATAAATTTTTTTTCCTGATGCAGGTACCAAATAATAGGGCAAAGTGTGCAAAATTCATTAGAAAATGTTTGGAATACTTGGATGACCCAGATCATCTGGTGTGTAGAATTCATTGGCCTAGTTTTATATATTTAGTACTTCTCTTATAATTTACTTAATTGCATCAAATGATACTAATTTAACTGTACCTTCAGGTAGTGCGTGCATATGCTCATGAACAATTTGCTAGACTTCTGTTGAATCATGAAGAGGAACTGGAGTTGAATTTGATGTCTGAATCACTTCCGATAGAATATGAAGCTACAGTCCCAGTAGAATCCCTGGCACCTTCTTGTAGCTTATCTGAATCAGTTGCTTATGAAAATATCTTGCCATTCACAGAAGATAGATCTAGTAAAGACAGAAACAGCTCTCATCATGAAATATCAGATACATCAGCGAAAATAATGGCACTGGAGACAGATGTATCTGTTTGCCGAAATTTGATAATATCAAATGACGTAGAATCAGAAGATTCAGAAGAATCTTTTCCTGGTTCTAGCAACAAAGAAACATTTGCTTTGTGTAAAACATCTCCATCGCCTGCATCTGTGGTTCAAACTGTTGCTGATCCAATCTCCTCCAAGTTAGCTGCTGTACATCATGTTTCTCAAGCTATTAAGTCTCTTAGATGGATGCGGCAGTTACAAGGCACTGATGCTGAGTTGCCTGATGGGGTTAGTAAAAATCATGATCAGCCACCTTCATCTGTAAACTTTTCTGTCTGTGCTTGTGGTGATACTGATTGTATAGAAGTCTGTGATATTCGAGAATGGCTTCCAACATCAAAAATAGATAGTAAACTGTGGAAGCTTGTTCTGCTGCTTGGTGAATCTTATTTGGCACTTGGTCGAGCTTATAAGGAGGATAGCCAGTTGCATCAAACTTTGAAAGTGGTAGAATTAGCGTGCTCTCTTTATGGATCAATGCCAAAGCATTTGGAGGAGACAAGGTTTATTTCCTCAATGATTAAATACCCCTCCTTAAAAAAGATCAATGAGAATAATGAGAAGACGATATCATATGTTGGTGATGCACAAGGAGTTCAATCAAGTCCTACTGATGATAATCTTGCTTTTGAGCATCTCTATTCCACTCACCTCTTCTGGGCCAAGGCATGGACACTGGTTGCAGATGTGTATGTTGAGTTTCATTTCATAGAGGGTAAAGAGTCTATACAAGCAGACAGCAAACCTTCTTCCAGAGAATTGAGAATGTCATCTGAGGTCATGAAGGAAGTTCAAAGGCTGAAGAAAAGGCTGGGTCAGTATATTCAAAATTGCAGTTCTTGTTCTCTCGTAAATTGCAGCTGCCAAAGTGATAGGGCTAACAGTGGTTGCAGTGCTAGCAGTAGCAGTGGAAATAAGAACACTGTAGTTTATGGCAGGAAGCATGGTAAAAGGTCTCATGTAAAAAATGCCACTTACTCGCACTATGAAAACTCTGATCATAGCCATGCTCTTCAAAAAGTGGATACTAGGAGTTCTGACTGTGAGTATAACCAGTTTGGTAGAAATGGTGACACTACAAGAGAAAGTCCTCGAATTGGAGAGGGTAAACTAACTTCCTCAATAGCTGTTAATCCTAAAACTAGAGAAGGCAGCACTTTGGAAATGCATGGGGAGGAGTTAGAGTTGCCATTTCAAAGTAAAAGCACTTCAGAAGAGACACCAAAGATTAAGAATGGTGGGATATTTAAGTATCTTAGAGATTTTACTGATGGAGATGTAGGACACAATCTTTCTAAAGCGTTAAATTGCTATGAAGAAGCAAGAAAAACATTGGTGGGGCTTCCTACGGGCTCAGCTGAACTACAGGCTATAATTAAAAAGGTTGGGTGGGTTTGCAATGAACTGGGTCGAATTAGGCTTGAAAGGAAAGAGTTGACAAAAGCGGAACTTGCTTTTTCTGATGCCATATCTGCATTCAGAGAAGTTTCTGACCACACCAACATCATATTGATCAATTGTAATTTGGGCCACGGTCGACGAGCTTTGGCTGAAGAGATGGTCTCAAAGTTTGAAAGTCTCAAATCCCATCAGATGTTAGATGGTGCAAGCAAGCTTGCTTTGCAAAGTGCAAAACTGGAATACTGTGAATCACTTAGATTTTATGGAGCTGCAAAGTTAGAATTGAATGCTATTGCTGAAGATAACAACTTGGGGTCAAAGAACTTGAAGAATGAAGTGTATACACAGTTTGCTCATACTTATCTGAGGCTTGGTATGCTTTTGGCAAAAGAAGATATTACAGTGGAAGTTTATGAGAATGGCGTCTTGGAAGATATGACTGTTGTTCATATTAGGCCTGGTGACAAAGAAACTGCAAGAGAATTAAGAAAACATGAGATTTCAGCTAATGATGCCATTAGAGAGGCATTATCATTGTATGAATCTCTGGGTGACTTACGCAAACAAGAGGCTGCATACGCTTACTTTCAGCTTGCTTGCTACCAAAGGGATTGCTGTTTAAAATTTTTGGGGTCAGATAATAAGAAAAGCAACTCATCAAAAGGTGAAAATAGTGTTATTCAACGGGTGAAGCAATATGCTTCCTTAGCTGAAAGAAACTGGCAAAAAGCAATAGAATTTTATGGACCAGAGACACATCCTACCATGTACTTAACAATTCTTACAGAGAGATCAGCTCTTTCACTTAGCCTCTCAGGTTTCTTACACTCAAATGTGGTACGTTCTTGGACTGGAATCTTTTCTTCAGTTGCACATTTGTATCTTTTATTTCCTATGCTTCCGTTATCCGTTTTGTGTTTGATCTTCTAGTCAGAAAAACCAGGACAGTCTGTTTCCAATAATAGTTGTCTATGGCTTAAACACAACAGATGAAGGTTTAGAAGTCCAGAAGGGTAGGATTGTTTTTAAAATTATTATTTAGAAATTCTTAACTGAAAAGTAGCATTTCTATTTGAGTTGTGGAAAGTGAAATATCAGTTAGCTGTTAATGCAAAGTGGATTCTACATAAGAATTTAACATTAATGCAGGAAATTTATTAGCTTATACCTTAGTATCTCAAGCTATATAATTAGTATACACTGTTGAGAGATCTCTTTTCTTTTTTGTGAAATCACATTTTCTAAATGAATGGAAGAACAACTGGTACTAGAGGAGAATAAATTTCAAAGTTGTAAGAAATTTGAGACAATATCAGTAGTATTTAATGAAAACAAAAGCTATATATATATATACATACACATTTTCTTGGATAAAGGAGTATATATACATACATACATTTTCTTCGACAAAGGAGGAGGTTTATGCGGCAGGGACACGACCTTCAGTCCAATAGGTGCCATTAGAGAACTTTAGGGACTGGTATTTTGTGATACCTCTCCAAAAAGTCTTGCTGTAATGGTTGTCACAGTTTCAAATTTATGCATCATTTTTCAGTTCTTTTTTCTCCATGCTCATACTATTTACTATTAATGCAGATGCTTGAATCAGCTCTATCTCGTATGCTTGAAGGACGCCATGTATCTCAAACAATCTCAGATTCTTTGGGAACTGACCATCCAGGGGTGCATGCCAAATTTTGGGGTCATTTGCAGATGGTTTTAAAGAAAATGTTGGCCTCAACTCTTTCAGGACATACAAATAGATCTTCGTCAGCTGTTCGTACAACTTCAGGTGCTAGCAGGCCTGATGCTGGAAAGGTCAGGGAACTCTACAAGATGTCCTTAAAGTCTTCTGATCTCAGTCAGTTACATGCTATAAACGCATTGTGGACATCATAATCTGGTAAATCAGAAACTCACCCAGGAATTCATCCAATTTTATTTTGCATTTCAAGTGAAAAGTAGTAATTAGCAATTTAGCATAAGGTAACTGAATACTGTCCTTAGAGCATTTTGTTGTAGATAGAGTAATTGAGATGCATGGGGGCATTTGAAAATCGAGTAGGCTTCTGATTTATAAGAGTTGGGAGTTGAGATAGTATGATATATATGGGTAGGTTACTTTTCAGGCTACACCGTCACTGAGTTGTTGAAATTTGAAACACAGAGTTCCTACTCTATTAGGTTGAATATGAAAAGTATTTTGAATGTCATTTTGTGAAGAAGAATGAGTAATGAAATTATTTTATTTATTTTTATTTTTCAGCCTAGTAGACTACTGCAAGCTTAATTGTTCATTTTCGGAATCTCTCCTTCCTCTATTGGAAGACTACTCAAGCTCTTTCTCTTCCAATTTCCCTTCTTTTTTCTCATATATAGTCTTTCATTTCTCTCCTTTATGGTTGCATTCAAGGTTGGATTGATTAAAATAGTTTTTTTCTGAACCTTTGTTGAACTTAACATTGTAAGTTTTTCATTGACTTCAAACAGGCAATGCTCAAATATCCTATTACAGGAAATACAATATATTACATTACCTATACATATATTTATTCTAATATGGCACTCATAATTAGGAATTGAACAACATAAAATCCTAGCATTTTTATTCATAGGAAGCAAGATTATTCATTACTAATATAATACTCTTCCCCTCCAGCTTACTTCTGCTTGTTCAGCATTGCACTGAATTGGAAAACAGCATCATGTATTTCATCAAAATATGGATTGGTAGCATCTTTTGTATGCTCAATCCACCGCTGAACCTTCTTGTATGGGGCCAGTAAACGGTTGCGATCATTTTCATCCAATAGCTGTACCCGATACAACAAACAAGTTTTTATGTGAACATCTGTGAGTACTTTGAAATTTTAAAAAACCAAAGAAAACGAAGAAAAAAGTATTACATGAAGTTGCATGATTTCACAAACTAGGCTAATATCTGCCAGTGAGGGATGATCTGCTCCGAGTAAGAATTTCCCAGTGTCTTGGAGCCAAATAGACTCTATTGCAGACAGAGCAGAAGACATAATTTTTTCGCTTTCAGGTTGGCTGACTGAGAAAAAAGCTGCTTCTGGTTTTAGGGGATCGCCAAATAGAGGAGCCAGCTTAGTATTTACCACATATATTGCTGGAAACAAAAGGCAAACAAATCTGTATCCTTAAGCAACTTTGGATTAAAATCAGAATTGAATTAATAATGATTCAATTATATATGCCAATTAAATTCGGAAAATAGAGATTTTGAATATGTTAATGGAGTAGCCAGGGAAGTACCAGCGCCGCGACGTAAATTGGAATGATGCCAATCTAACACTGATTGAACTTTGGCTCTCTTACGAAGATCATTCGGATACCTTAATCAGGGACGAAATCAGAAAATCTACATGAGCGAAATTAAATTTATGTACTAGCTAAAAAAATTATAATAAAAAGGTTTGTTCTGAATTATAACGTAACTTCACGATTAATATTTCATTTAAATTTATCATATAGCAGTAATTTTTAATTATAATCATAATTAAATTTAAACAAAGAATAAAATTTAAATTAATAAAATATGATATTCTATATATATTGCAATTAAGTAAAGAATAATAAACAATACATTAAAAATCAAATTGTAATTTGTTTGCTTTTTCACAATCTAGTGCTGACGCTTTCGAGATTTCAATTTTGAAGAAGTAATTTGTTGTGCCAGGCTAGTCTTATACAAGCACCAATTAATGGATTTATTTCTAATAAGCACGTATATTAATACTTTTTTTAAAAAAAAATTGAGAGTGGCCTCAAGCCTACACTGGACTTAAGGCATATCCACCACCGACCTTAATCATGTCATATTTCAAGTTGAAAACTAACATTGATACAACTTATTTGGTAATTCTATCAAGAAATTGACTTCAAAAGTTAAAAATTGACCAATTTTGTTTACCAGTGATCAGCAACTCCTGGAAATGCAGAGGCAAGATAGGTAAGGATAGCATGGCTGCAAAGTGAAAACGGAAAAAAAAAAAATTCCTTAATACTGAGAGACCATAATATGACAAATGGTGGAAAAAAGCGGGGAAAGAAGAGATGTATGTACCTCTCAGACAGCTTAAAATCTTCATGGATAATAGCTGGGACTTGGCCCAAGGGATTGATCTCTGGAAAATATCATCATTGAAAAAAAAAAAAAATGGGGAAAATACAATTTATATTTTCAGTTTCATCATCAAACAAATTACCAAATATATTCACATCAATCCTTTTAGAATAAAGGAAATCAGACAAGCTAATCTTAGCTATATTAAAGAACTAATAGACTAAGTGATTATTGGAAAACATTATTAAACATATAATTAATAGTTTCTCTAAACATTCCTTATAAATAAAATAAAAGATACCTAGGAATTCAGGAGACTTGTTCTGCTGCTTAAAGAAGTCTATTGTGATTTCTTCAAACTGTATTCCATTCATCCTAACAAATTCCATTAAAAATGAGTGAAAAGCCAAAAAAAAAAAGGTATAAAAGATGGTTATAATAATGAAATTAGAAATTACTTGCAGAATATCATAACAGCTCTTGCCGGTTGAGAAACTCGATGTCCGTACACTTTCAAACCCATTTTCTTTGCTTCTCTCTCAGTAGTACGCCTCTAATCTAAGCTCTCTCATGCTAGATTCTTCTTATTTATCTGATAAGTATTAAGTGGAATCAATCATGTCTTAGTTTAGTTGTGTACTACAATACAAACAAAATTTGAGGAAAAGACTCACATTCTCCCTATGCACTACTGCACCCAATCAATATAAAATTAAAAAAATAATTAATATTTATGATTAGTTTGAACATTGTAAAATTTTCCAAAAATTGATTATAGTTTCATTCAAATTATGTGTCTTTTTTCATCCAATGATGTATGATATATATATGATTGCTTTTGATTGATCATGAACGCAAGGTCTGGTCTGGTCGATGATAGAGGTTGTGTATTGAAATACCATTTTTAAATTATGATACGTAATATATTGTTTGGTTCAAAACTCACTTTCATGCAAATATACGAATTTTAATTTTCTTGGGATCATGAGCGAGTTTAAAATATCAACTTCCCTTCATCTCCCTTTAAATTCCATATGTTCATGAATTTTCCTTCGAACTTACCCTAACCTACTCTCAACCAAACGATGACTAAGGCTAAAATCATAAATTTACTCCAATCTTTATTATGAGTTCTTTAATTCCATCTCAAAATTAATCGTGTTCACTTTATTTTAATTTTTCAATTAGTATTTTATCAAATTAATTTCAGAAAGAAATTTTTAAAAATCTGTTGAAATTTATATATTAATAAATTTTAACAGAATTAATTAAATAAAAAATTAATACAAAATATTTATTTATTTTTTAATAATTAATTATACATATATTATAATTAACAAATATAATTCAATGAAAAATATTTCAAATTAAATAATGAGTATTTCATTCGTGCAACTATGTTAAAAAAAAAATCTAAAGGAATCAACTTTGTTTTTTCCAAAAAAAACTATTTTAATTAAAAGGAAACAATTTGTGTTTTTTTTTAAACAAAGGATATTTATTTATTTTTATCGACCATCATGCTCACTAAAATATGAATTGCAATTTTTTTTTCAAATAAATCATTGAAATGTCTGCTTCGAGGTTGAAGATTAAATACAACGACTCATAATTTTAAATTTTACTTTATGACATATATAACTACAAATTAAACAAGATTATTTTGCCAAAAAAATTAAAAAATATATTATAAATATTTCCTCTATTTCACTTGGGTGAGTTTTCTTTTTTCTATTTTAAGTGATTTATCTTGTATAATTAATATGTTTTCCCATATAACATTTTTCCATTATTTTTTTAAAAAAATACCTTCTTTATTTATGCAAAAAAATTAAACATATATTTTTCTAAATTACCAAATAATTAAGAAAAGGATATTTAGGTAAATTCATTTTATTTATAAAATCAATAAAAATCAATTGTGTGAAAAGGCCAAAAGTGGAATGAAGAGATTAGTCAAGTTTTCAAAACTAAAAATATCTAGTCTAGTCACGCATGAATTAGGAATTCAATACAAAAGAATTGAAGGAGTAAATAAAATAATAATAATGCAAAAAATCCAAGCTGCTGTTCTTTAAATTTTTATGATCTCATTGCAAATGGACATCGTAAAGCGTATAATTGGAAATACAATACAATACAATGCATTGTAAAAATAATCTAATTATGATACTGTATTTGACTTCAACCAACCTCAATTTCTGAGACTACTAACAACATTCATTTCGACCAAACTTATATGGTGCGGTGTGGTGTCATCCACTGTAATTATTGCACACCTCCACTTTCTATCTTCGCTTATCACGCTATTCATATTATTATTTACCGTTAATTCAAAATCAACACCTTTTAATCCAAGCGGTTGGCGTGGTGGTGAAGTAAGTCACCAAAGACTAAGAGGTCCTGGGTTCAAACTTTGGGGTAACTAAAGGCAAAAAAAAAAAATAAAAAATGAAAATCAACATCTTTGAGGAAGAAAATAAAATAAAGCATAAGTGCTCTACGAGTCTCCTAGCCAGAGATATCTCGCAATTTAATTTTCTCACCGCGGGCATATTGAAATAAACAAAAAGATAAAAACCTTTAGGAAATAAAATTTGCATAATTACCTTTCATCTTTTAATTTTTAACTGTTCATAACAAATGCTGTTTATACCAATTTTTTATGAATAAATTAAAGAAAATGTATTACTACTTCCGTTTTTATGATATGTTTACATTTCCGTTTTTGGGTGTTTTTTTGAGTTGTTTATATTTTCATTTATAGTAAGTTTTGTAATTGTTTATTATTATTTTTTTATTGGTATTTGTAAAAAAGTAAGTTTTT
>CATIWJ010331297.1:0-32892 GCA_949640765.1 Croton laevigatus | reverse complement strand
GATCCTCTGAGTGAGGGTGCAAAGTGGCGTCGATCATATGGTCAGGAGATATATTCTCCCTTCCTCTTAGCCTTTGCAGAACAGGTGAATTTAAAGACATTGAGCATTTCTTTTCCTTTTTGGTGTTCATAACTCATTCATGTATCCTTCTTTCCAGAATGGAGACATCTGGACTAACTCTCATGTGACAACCTTTTCTGCTATGGATTCCTCCTATGTTTTACCTGATAATGTTGCAATAATAACTCTACAGGTTTTTTCCCTTTGTTTCCCCTTGTTACATTCCTATTGTTGGTTTAGTTAATTTACTAGTTGGGACAGGAGGGGTAAAGCAAACATTTTTTTTTTGTGAGTCAGCTTTAAAATAAACCTATTTATTCAACATAAAAATTAAGAAAAAGAACAGTTTTTCTGAATGCGGTTTGAACTGTGCAGGAACTGGATGATGGAAAAGTGTTGATTCGGTTGGCGCACTTGTACGAGGTTTGGAGTTTCTCTTTGAGACTTGTATATCAGTCATTGTTAAAATAACGGTTTTAAAATGTTGATCAAGTCAAATAAGAATACTTGAGCAATAATTTTCCATTATAAAGACTAATCTTCATTCCTAACCTATCCATTTCTGTTTGATGCTTCAATTGCAAGGTTGGAGAGGACAAGGATTTGTCAGGGATGGCAACTGTAGAACTGAAAAAAGTGTTCCCATACAAGAAGGTAAAGATATTAGGACAATAAGTTGATTTGCTTTGCTTATAAGTAGGTGATAAAAATTAAAAAAGATTCACTCAATCATGTACATATTTCAGATAAACAAAGTAACAGAAACAAGTTTATCTGCTAACCAAGAAAGGTCAGAAATGGAGAGGAAGAGACTAGTTTGGAAAGTTGAAGGCTCTTCTGATAATGAACCTAAAGTTAAGAGGGGAGGACCTGTAGACCCATCAAAATTAGTTGTTGAACTTGCTCCAATGGAAATCCGCACCTTCCTTATCCAGTTTTGATTAGAAACAAAACAATGCAAACATTTTAGATTCAGGTTGTAAGGTTATTGCACAAAAGCTTGTAAAACATTGGTTAAATGTTAAATTCAGTTGTTTTTCTTCATCAACTTTATTATTGCCTTCATCCCATTTTGTCGTTCATTATTTTTGTTATCTTCTAGTAAAATTATAATTATAGTCTATATTTTACGAGATATACATGGGAGAGAATGCTATATTTCATGTCTCATCAATTTTGTTATGAATAAGATGAGACATGAAATATAGCATTCCTCTCTTGTATATCGTGAAGGAGTCATCTCTATACTTAACACTATATTTCTGTAATCAATGTGTGAATTTTACATTACCATTAGATATTTTCCATTGGCAAAGTAATTGATACGAAGTATTTGATAAATTAAATTGACCAACATCCTTGTACTCTTCGTGAGTACAAAATCCCCCCACCCAAACTGCTCTTTCCAAATATCATCACCACATTTTTATGGTTTCTTCTTTACTCATAGTATCTAGTAATGGAAATTCAAGGATTAGACAACTAATTACTCTATTTTTGTTAGTGGTAACGTTAAAAACCAAATTAGAGGTGAACAAAAATAAATTGATATGTACTAAATTATCTCACAATTCGGACGATTAAACAACATTTGTATGCAATATGCAGTTCATGAATATGTAAATTGATGTTTGCGGTTTTTTGCCAAAAAAAAAACAAACCAACTGTAAATCCTTAACCAATTTGTAATTCCGGTTTTTATGTTTTATTTTTCCATAATGAAACAATGCCATTTTTAGTTATAAACTAAAATAGGAAAAGAAAAATTTTAAATGATGAATTTTTAGTGGTACAACGGATGAATTAAGAATTTATAATTTTGCATTTGTTGAATACCGCAAATATTAATATTTTAGGTTTCAATTTAATTTAAGTTGCTAGTATTTTAAAAAATTTCTTATGTCAAAAAGAAAAATCAATAAAAATTTATATTTTTTCAGTTTACCTACTATTTAATTTAAAAATTTTAGCCGCAAATCGCCTGCAACCAACTAAAAAATTGTGACGCTATTCAACGTGGTTCAAAGAGAACCAACGGGGTTTGCAGTTTGCAAGGGGTTGGTTGCGGTTTTGCTTCTCCACCTCCTCTAGTTAGTTAAAAACGGTACAAGAATAAAAATATAAATAAAAATTGTAAAAAAAAATTAAATAAATAAATGATAAATCCTTGACTTATAAAAAATATATATATAATGATTCTGATTTCAAAAATTCAATATAAAAGGCATTTTATTTAATATTCATAAGTTTAAATACAAAATTTTATAAAATAATTTATAAAAAGTCATATTTCTTTTTAAACACAACTTCATTCAATTTTTTTTTTCAATTAAAATTTCAAATTATTTTACAAATTATTAGAACTAGCATAATTAATATTGTAACAGCACAATTAATTTAACTAAAACTACATATAATTTCAGTGGCACAAACTTATAATCAATAATATTTGTAAATTGCAATTAAATCAGTAAAATTTCTTTTCAAACACCATTAGTCTTGCAACAAAACAATCAATTTAGCTAAAAATACATATAATTTCAAGATAAAATAATGTTAAAACTGCCAAGAATTAAGAAGTTACAAAGAAATTAGCTAATGCCACATATGAGAAAATTCAACAAAATTTTATTTTCTAATTGTAAACTGAGAACCCAATTCATTGATTAAGCATAGCCACTGCCGTCCTCCACCTCAAATGTATCAAATTTGATTGATTGCCAAAGTAATTTAGAGAATGACTCGAACTAGGCGTCAAACTAGAACTACGATTATGGTTTTACAGCATTGCAAATATAAAGAAGAATCACGTCCAAATTATTTTTGGAGTTTGAAACGAAAAGTTCACCGATTCACATTTTATACAAAAAATTAAAGTATTTTTCAATTTATTTTGGTCGATTTATTTAGTTGGTTTTTAAAATTTAAAACAGAAAGTTAGTGGATGTACGTCTAATACAACCTCAAAAAGCTAACAAAGCAAACAACAAATATATAATGAAAATCAACGGTGCTGAATCAAGCAATTTTTGTCCTTGAATAGTATCTTTAATGTAATACTCCTACTTTTTATTTACTTATTTGTCATATATATAATAGAAAGTATAAAAGTAAATATCTATAAATAAAAATTCAATTTTAAAATTTTATGTCTAATGCAAACTTTTTTATTTTATTTTTTATTCAATTTTAAAATTATTATTTAATATGTAAATTAATTATAATACACCATAAATCTAAATATTATCTAAAAAATTATAAAAAAAAAATAAAAAATGCACTAGACAATATTAAATCTATATCAACTTCATATACTCAATACACGTTTACATTGCGGAGAAAATTAGTCTATTGGAGAGAAAATTAATTGCGTGAAGTACATTAAAGCAATAATAAACGTTAAAATTGGTGATGCTATCGGGTCTTAGGCCCCCGAGCAGTCATTCGCACAGTCGTCAACCTAAGTCCCAAAAACCCACCCAAAAGAAACCCGAAAAGCAAACGCAAACGCAAACGCAAACTGAAAATCCGAAAACAGCAATTCCAGGAGCACAAGACTACCGAAAGAATTCTGGGAAGAGGTACGTACACACAAATCTCATTTTCTTCCTCTTATAATCATGAAATGCAGCAAACGTCAAATCTCTTCTTCCTCTTTTGTTTTCGCTTTTAATTTAATTGCTATTCGTGTAGCAAATAAAATAGATGCACCGATTATTATTCATATCCGCAATTTTTTTTTGGCCAAATGTTCAGTTGAAGGATTAATGGGGAAGGAAGGTGAAACTACAGCTATGGAAGTTGACGCTCCGAAATCGAACACTTCCGATCAGATCAATCCTAGATATTCAATCAACGGTAACTTCTCCGTTTAATTCAGAAATTGCATTGTCGTTTATCTTTTTCTCGATCAAATTTTATGGACAATATTCGTTAGTATTGATGAACTTTTTGTTTTTTGTTTTGGGACAAAATCAGTGTTGCAGCTCTTGAAGTCTGCACAGATGCAGCATGGATTGCGGCATGGAGATTACACACGTTACCGGTATATGCATTTAGTCAATTATCTAGTTGTTTGATTAAGATATTTGTGGTGCATTTTTGCAATTGAATTGAGAAATTTAATTCAAGTGCAGGAGGTACTGCTCTGCTCGGTTGAGGAGGTTATATAAATCATTGAAGTTCACTCATGGACGTGGTAAATACACTCGGAGAGCTATAACTGAATCCACTGTTACTGAAGTTAGGTAGGTCTTGTTGATTTAGTATGCATTCTGCTCGTTTATAACAGGGTGCATATGATTCAAGTTCTTTCTTGCACTTTTTTTTCCTTTTGTAGTTAGAGTGCATATGATTCAAGTTCTTTCTTGCACTTTTTTTTTCCTTTTGTAGTTTTCTTTCCTTTTTCTCAAATGTTTTTTTATAATAGTTGTGACGGAGTAATATCCATTGTGGATAATTGTTTTTAAAACTTTTGTGTGGGTTGTTTTTTTGTTCTCAAATGGCTGGTAGCTGAATTGACTTTATCCTTCTAAAGAGACTTCCCGAGGGTGGGAAAATGAAATGCTTATTTTAGTTTTCTTGTTCCTATATTTGAAAAGTGTAAGCTATTTATCCAAGGAATTGGAAATTAATTTTACTCCATTATTGAGAACTTAACATCCAAAATCTTGTGTTTTAGAAATAATTTCTTATCACATTGGCTAGTTTCATCATGGGAAAACCCTTTCTAGAGAAGGTTGTGGTTGCTCAATTTCCTAAATCAGGAGCAACCTTTTTGAATTTATGGTTGTGAAATAGTGAGAGTAAAAACTCTATTTCAGGATTATACTTTATTTTATTTGCAATATGATTAGGTTTCTGCATCTGGTTCTTTATATGGCGGAGAGAGCTTGGAGCCATGCCATGGAGAAACGACAACTTCCAGATGGTCCAAATGCAAGGCAACGCATATATTTGATTGGGAGATTGAGGAAGGCAGTAAAATGGGCTGACCTGTTCTCTCGGTTGTGTGCTGCGAAGGGAGATTCAAGAACATCTTTGGAAGCTGAGGTGTGCTTTTGTTTTGGTTATTCTATGTCATTTCTGCAATTTTTGCTCTTTGACATCACTGTAATTATTGTAATACAATTTGGTGCAAAAGCATGGTTTCCAGGTTTGGTGATTTCACCATTTTATGATAGCAGCACTTGTTAGAATCTAAATGTACTTCATAATGAACTTTTTCTGCTCATGGTTGATTCTGCATTTTTCTTTCTGTTGGCTAGAATAGTTTGCTGCATCTTTTTGAAGCTTTTGAGGTCGCAATATCATAAATAGTTGGTAGCATGCATTGCTGTTGAATGTAACTAAACAAGTGGTTATGTGAGTTTGGATTTCTAGTAATGGATTCATGAGCATGAATAATAATTGGACCCAAAACCCTCTAATGCTTGAGAATTTTTAAGCTGTAAGTCTCAAGCATCTGCGGGGTCAACATATAATGGTTCATCCTCTGCTTTTCTGTCAATTATGCTTTATTTAGGTGACTTTGAGGACCCATGCATACGTGGATGCCTTACATTTTGGTTGTTTTCTTGATCATGTAGCAACACCAAAATGTTTTCTGTTGTTATACATGTTACTGGTTCTGCTGGATTTGTACTCCCTACCTGAAACAATCTTATACGCAAGATTTACCAATTTGCAGGCATATGCTGCCTACATGAATGGCACTTTGTTGTTTGAACAAGATCGTAATTGGGATACAGCATTGAAGAATTTCATTAGTGCCAGGTTCATCCCTCTCTCTCCTTCATATTTGGTGATAATCTATTGCTGCTTTCATGTTAGAATTGTCTAGCTAGTGTTTGGTGTAGGCACAATTTTTTTTTTCAGGCTAGGGTATGAGAGGCATTGGTTTCTGCCGGAAGTGCATTTGATTCTTACTACATGGTAACCGTAAAGAGTCACATGCATATACCTTGAGACCTACTATACTGGTTGTAAGAGTACACTTCATTGGATTGAGAAGTAATGGGTTTAAGCAAAATAATATGCCCTTTGAAGCACCTTTTCTCCTTGTAGATAATTGGAGACTATATCCTCAGTTCACCTCTATTTTATTCCACGTCTTCGAGTTCGGTGACATTATATTAGAATTTATCCAAACATGGGGATTTCATTATAAATTTAAAACATCAAATTCTACCACACTGTCATAGACAGAGTATCCACTTTAAATAATCATTATACAAATATATATCACAGACAATGATCTTGTCTTCTAAATTAGTATCACAATAAAAGGAAAAAATACTGTTGTACAATAAGAGGACAAAATACTGTTGTTGGCATCAATATAATGTCAAATAGTCATGTCAAATTTATTTTTTGTTTGCATATTATCCTTTGAGTGGTGTCTTTTGCACTGTTTAATTTTTCTTCCCATATTTTTGTATTGTGGCCCTTGAAATCAGCAAGCTATGCTTGCTTTTAAACCCCCCACCCCCCTTCTTTTTCCCTCTCTTTTGTTGACTAGAAGTTGATACTTGCTAAATTACTCATATAGAGCGGTTTATGAGGAACTTGGGAAATATGGGGATTTGGAGAATCAGCTTTTATGCCGTGAGCGCGTTGAGGAGCTGGAGCCAAGCATTCGATACTGCAGACACAAAATTGGCGAGTCCAATATTAAAACCTCTGACCTTCTACAAATTGGTGAGATGGAAGGTCCTGCATTGGATCTCTTCAAATCTAAGTTAGAGGTTAGACCTTTATTTTCGTGAGAATTCAACTTATTCAAGCATGATGCTGAGTTTAACCCCTTTTTGGGTCTAGAATGCCATATCATATGTTCTCTTGTCTGCTTTAGATTTATTTAAAAGCAGTTGATCTGCTTATATTCTATAGTTCTGCTTATTTGAAAAGGTTATCAATTTGGTCATATTATAGGCTCAATTATGAAATGGATCTTACACATTTGACTGTTGTAAGCAATATTTTATGTTGAATCAACTCCGCATCATGCTATTTGAAATGTTTTTGTAGTCATGACTCTTAAGTTTCTGAGCTTAGGTTTCTGAGTTCCATATTTTCCTAACACGTTAATTCTGGTTCGAGAATATTTTTCCATTATTCTTGATTCTGAATTTTTGCATTGCCTGATTTTCCAGGCTGTTATGGCAGAGGCAAGGTCCCAACAGGCAGCTTTGCTTACAGAATTTCATTGGCTTGGTCAAAAGTTTCCAATATCCAATGCAAAAACTCGGGTCGCCATTTTAAAAGGTTGGTGCTTGAGAATCTGTTACTACTGGAGATGAGGATGGGTTTATAGTTGTCCCTGAGTAATATAATCCATTATATGATCTGCAATTGAATTTTCGTCTTTATTGTTTCGAATAGTATAATAGCTTTGAATAAAATGAGGAATGAATATCTTTATGTTGCTCTGATCAAATAAGCTTATTTCGAGTTGGTTGCATGAATGATATTTGGATGCCTTTCTTTCCTTGCTATTTTGCTCCATTATTTCAGCAATATCAAGTTTTGTTTGTCGTTGATATCTCTTCAGCTCAAGAACTAGAGAAGGATTTAAATGGTCCTGCAGCTGATTCACTCCCAACAGAAAAAAAATTGGTCATCTTTGACAAAATTTTTACTGCATATCATGAAGCTAGAAGCTCCATTCGCAGTGACTTGGTATGAGATTCCATCCAAAACTTCTATGTTTCATACATCAGTAGAGGTTTTTGTTCTGCTTCATATATTGCAACATCGAGTGAATTTTTTTATGATTTTTCTTGGTCTTTTGACAGTGAGATTTTTTGTTCCCACCCTTCTGACTTGTATTCTTGACATTATTACATTTTCTAGGCCAGTGCAGGTAATGCTGATAGCGTCAAAGATGACCTAAGTGGCCTTGACAAAGCTGTTAGTGCTGTACTAGGACAACGGACTATTGAGCGCAATCAGTTGTTGGTTACCATCGCCAAGAGTAAACTTACTAAGCACCGTGATGACAAAAATGAGAAACTTACGAAGCCTGAAGAGCTGGTTCGCTTGTTTGATCTTTTATTACAGGTTGCCAATCTTCCTCCACAATCTATAGTCAAAATGCTTTTTTTTCCTTAAGGATTGGTTCAAGCTACTGTGTGTGATAAATGCTAGTACCCCAGGTAGCTGACCTGTTTTATCATGTTAACTTTGGCAGAATACGTCTGATCTTTCTGACTTAGTTAGTTCTGGAAGGGATAGAAAACCCGAGGAAGTTGCATTTTCTGAAGATTGTGCAGTTAGAAGTTTGGCTTTCCGTGCAGAAAGGTCTGTATCTAAGCTATTAGCATCGTACTATTTGGCAAGTTGCTACCTTTTTTGCTGTATTTCATATTTGTCCCAACTAATTATCTTAATCTGTCTAATCTGGGTTAGGTATGGTCATAAAGTCTGTCATTTTACCTGAAGATGGGCATGCCTTTTCTTAATGCATTGGTTTTGGCCATCTTTTACTTTCATATAATTGGACTTTTTTCTTGCTTTTTAACATTTATGAATCTCCCATTAATGACAATTATTTTTGTGAGGGTTTCTCTGTGTTTGTTCCCAGTCTACTTTGCAGTTGGCATTATAGCTGTTATTCTTAGTTGGGCCTTTTTACTGCTTTATCTCAACATCTTAATATGATTTGTACTCATTTTCCTTCCATTTTGTTTTAGATGAAGGTATTTATTTCCATTTTTCTTGTCTAAGCGTAAAAATAAAAGATTTATGAAATCATTTTATGTTTGAGGTCTAAACAACATTGGACCTTTTATGAGTTACTTTTCTGACTTCCTTGCAGATGCTTCTACCTAGCAAAATCTTACAGTTTAGCTGGGAAGAGACCAGAAGCATATGCTTTATACTGCCAAGCTCGTTCCCTTTCTGAGAATGCTTTACAAAAGCTTCAATCTCTACCCAATACTGATGAGGTGATTCGCTTGAAAAAGCAAAAGTATAATTTTCTTTGGGTGCAATTTTGTGTTAATAATTGAAATCGACATTAATTTTTTAATACACTGTGGATCCTTTACATCCTGATGAAAACCTTCTAGAAAAATGGATATTAATGCTTCATGGATTTGAGATCATTTTTGTAACATATAACTTATCCTATGAAATATTTGATTATTTAACCGCATCTTCTATCACAGATAATTATCAAAGAGATGAAGATATTATACAACGGGTGTAGATCTAATAGTTGCATAGAGCATGCATCAGGAATTCTGGAGGAAGAGAAGGCACCAGAGAATCTCTCGAAAAAAGTTTCTGCAATATCATTAAGTGGGGGTGACAAGAAGGTACCATTTTGAGTTTTTTTGCTTACGTTGCTTATAATTTAACAATGAATTCCATTGTTGGTAGCCAAAAAGACAGCTTCGCATAAATGGTAGATTATAGTATTCCCATTTATTGTCATCTAATATTAATCCCGATACCTGAGTTGATTCCTACGGAATAAAAACTCATTATAATACTTCCAAGTTACCAGGAACTCTACTTGTGCTTAGGTTTTTATGTACGTCTTAGACAATACCCCAAGATGCATGTTATGATCTATATGAAATCAGCCTATTCCTAGATTCACCCCGCACAGATTTGCATGCTTGAAACTTGACCTTTTCAGACTTTGACATATAATGCCAGACAAATAGTTAAAGGAACTCAATTGATTGTTAGTTTAATGTAGTGCTACCCGCCTGTTAAGAGTAGCAGGGGAAATTCTAGTATAATTGATTGTTAGTTTTTTGAAGTAATGCACGCAGTTGCTTTTTTATTGCGTTCTTTGCAGCTATTTAGACAAGTGTAGTTCTAGGTGATTCTGAAGTATGCATGACATAGCACATGGTGCAATAACTGATAATTGTGATTTAAAATTGCATTTACTTCATAATTCTCCACTAAAGCAAGCTGTATATTTCTCATACTTTAATAATTATATTTGAGTATTGATGCTTCTCTACTGTACGTAAGCCTTATCGTTGTTTGCATGCTAATTTGGATGTTTCAGGTGGAGAAATACCTACTTGAGAAGCTTGATGCTTATGAGTCTGCAGCTGGCGATCCTCGTGTGAAAGCTCCTCCGTGCATTGAAGTCTTTCCTCCAGCTTTCCAAGCAATACCGCGCAATCCCATCATTCTAGATCTCGCCTATAATTATATAGATTTCCCATCTCTTGAAAATAGGATGAAGAAGGACAGAAAAGGCTTCATAAGTAGACTCTGGCGTTGAGTTCTGTAGGGCATGCATTGATCACCCAAAACAATTCAGGAAATGAATTTTTTGATATGGAATTTGAGGCATTTGCGTTCTAGTCCGAAGCTGCCTTTTTAATTGTATTTATTTAATTTATTCCAGGATGTTTTTTGAAGAAAATTTAAGTTTTGCAGATATCACCAACCAATAGAACAGTAATGTTATGCATTTTGCTAAATTTTTTGGCCAGAAATGCAAGGCAGATTCAATTTTATAAGATTTACACCATAAGGAACTTTAATAAATATGTGCACAACAAAAGAGGACTTTATGGATCAAGTCTTTTATGTTTTAACTACTGTGAAATAAAATAAGACCGGATAATTCATTTACTTATGTTCAATTTCCAGGGCAAAGCAAGAGGTTCCAAATGGAAAGAGCTTTCTGGTATGCCATACTTCCCGATTCCAGGCACTATGAAAGCTGGAATCTGATGCGAAAAACTGAGCATGTCTGTTCTGGAAACTCTATGAATCAGATCAAATTGATCAAATTTTTGCACATGGAAGAAAGTCAAGCAACCTTTCACTTCCACAAGCCTGGACACTGACATCTCATCACCTTCTGAAAAGTTTGATACAATTTGGACAATTTGACATTGGCAACTTCTATACTCAATTCTCTTCCAATTGGGACTCCATCCTTTATATGTAGCCCAGATTTCTCCTTTTTGTGGGTAGATTATGTAACAAGACTTGTTCATGCTTTCTCTGCATTTGACCAGATAGCAGAAAAGAGACATTCCTATTTTGGCATTCCTTTCACCAGCTTTAAACATCCCACATACCATAGGCAGGCCTTGTCTTGTCCACTCAATTTCATGCTCAAGAACTGGTAGGGGTTCTAAGAATGTGACAGACACCTGATTATCTGATACTGTATTATTTACTCTGACATATTGTCGCGGCATGTTATCCTCTCCACAGTAGATTGACCATATGTCACCTGCAATGAAGTTGTGCCGAGACCATTTGGGCATCAAAATTTTGTCCTGTGGTGGTGATATAGGGGAAGGAAATTGTTCTTGAAAAGTCAGTTCTGATATCTTTGCTTCTTGAATCAGGTATTCTGGCAAGGCCATGTGATCAAGCTCATACATCCCCTCGGTCACCTTGTCAAGCTCGCTGCCTTTCAACCTGTATGCTAGAATCTTATGAGAGAAAATATACAGATTTTTAGGAGGGATATGAAATGTGATAGGGCTTCCTCCAATTTTTTGTTTTTCAAAGATGCATTTAAAACCATCTACTTTCACTAAACATGCTCCATATGCACCTGAATACTTTGAAAAATCAGAAATGATTTCTATCAACTCAAATTTGCATCTTTTGACAGAATCAGGATTGTATGACCAATCATCGATATCCCAATCCTTATAAACTGCCCAAATCTCACCTTTTCTTGGGTAGATTTCAAATTGTTCATCGGTTACACCTGGAGTCCAGGAACATTTGTAGGATGCGATCTCTGCCCATCTTACCTCAATCTTCATCTGCATTTCTGAATTCACTTCAAATGATCCACAAGCAACAGGCATGTCTGCTTCACACCAACTTCTCTCACTAGAACTAATAGGGATTGGTTTCAACCACGTAACGAAAGTTGCTGCTTCTGATGTCAAGTCAATTAGAGCATACATATAATTATGACACAGATTAGCTCTTGAATTTACTGCCCAAATCTGACCTGCCTCAAAATTCTGAAACTTTCTATAGCTGTCAAAGTTGTAGAAGTCCTGAAATGATCTCTGCTGCAGAATATCATTTAGAAGAGAAGATGTTTTCTTTTCCAAAGTAGTAGGCTGCAAATCTGAAGGCAATTTTACAAGATCCACTTTTTTCTCTCTCTCTACCTGAGTAGGCCATGCAGACTTCGGATTAGCAGTAGACAAGGTCATTTCTTTGCTTTAGTTTTTGAAGATCACAATTTTGAATCGAAGAGCTTTCAGAAATACTTACCATCTTTTTATTTGAGCTACTTTGATAAGTCGATGCTTGCAAATCCAAAGATCTATAATTCTCCCAGCTCGTAGTTCTTTTCAAATCAAATTCAGAACGCTTTTTCTGGTCACTGAGTATGATAAATGCATCCTGTAGAAGTTTCAAAGCAAATTTGGTGGAGGGGAATTTCGTGCTGACAGGCTGCAACAAGGTGACCAGCTTCTGATATTGGTTCTTAATATCATCAAATGTAGAAGAAGGCACAACTTGAAGGACCCAGTAGTGATCAACTCCACAACCCGGAAGCTCCACTCTTGCGGCAGTTAGTATGTCACATAAAGTTAACATAGGACCAATGTTTTCATTTGCAGGAAAACGCTTATGTGCTCGAAGCAAATGATCTCTGGCAGTGGCAAAGTCATTGCATACTATCATCTGCTCAGCCACATTTTTTTCAGTAAGAGCATCCAGCATTCCTTGATTCATGCCTCAATCCTTGTTTCAGAGGCTAAATGAAAATTTTCAAAGTAAACCAATTATAGGTAAGCATGAGCCATCTCTATGATCAGCATTCACTCCTTCAGGCCATGAAACTAAGAGTTGGCAAGAAATAGTTAACAGAAAATCAGAAAATTTTAAATACTAAAACTTCACCGCAATTCAGTAAAGTAAAACCATAGTCTCTCCAACAAGAACCAATAGACAAATTTTCCTTGGATCAAATCAACATATAGTACAATTTACATCCCCTCCATTACAAAAGATTCAACCAAAAGGACAACAAAAAGACGAAATAGTTCGACACTGCAAGTACTCATACCCATGTAATACACAAAAAATAAGAAAACCCACAAGCAAATATCTCTAAAAGACATAATTTTCAAGTAATATTATCGAAACATATGAAACGCCACAGGAAATAGACATGCAAAACAAACCCAAGAATCAAATAAGAGCTAACTAATACTAACAAGCATATGCAAAATTCACTAAGCTAGTTAGAAATGTTGCCAGCTAAATAATTAAAGAAGAAGTAAAATTCACTGACCTCGTTTAATTTAGAGCGAAATGGTTGCCAAACATGGGATTACTCAGTTCGTTGATGTCTGTCTGTCCGAAGAAGAGAGCAAGTACCGGAGTTGTAGAAGAAGCGAGAAACGAAAGATCATTGATGCCGTTTTGGGCCTAGAGATGGGTTCAGGTATAATGTTTCTCAGAGAAGAATACCTTTATAAAAATACCGCAAAAACAAAAGGAAAATTTATAAAAACTTTCCTAAATTTTACCTCAATTATATTTTTCTGTCTGTTTTTTTTAGACAAAAATCTCTCTTTATTATGCTTCTGTACACAAAAATATCCTTTTATCTATTTTTTCTATAAAAATGATGGTAGAATGATCAAAATGTAATTTTTCATAATTTTTTGAAAAAACTAAAAAAAATGAGAGAGTGTTTTAAAAGTTTCTCATCTTTTTCCTCCCCTAGCCACCAACTGATCGGTCCAGCACTCTACCCTCCACCACCGGCCGGAAAACTGTGTCTCTACCGCTATCTTCATTTTCAATTTTGAAAACTTCAACTCCACTATCTTCTCAAATTTTCTATATCTTTTCTTTCGATTTTCGTTTTCCTAAAACGTGAATCACTGCCCTCTGCTTTTCCTTCCTCGTGAAATTTTTCTGGCTGTTCTTCGTTTTGCAGTCTTTCAAAGTGAAAATCTGGTCTCGTTGGCGTGAAGTGAACTGATTGGTGTGAAAAGTTTGGATTCTTTTGTGTCGACCAATGGTGAGGTTAGGATTTCGAAATGGAAAGTGAGTGGTTGGTACGAAGGGAAACGAAACAGAAGAATGGGGCTAGAGTTTTCTTCGATCGGTGGCTGTGGTGATTCTAAACAATGATGATCGGTGCGAAGCAAAAATGGAGGTGGTGGGTTTTAGTGTTCCGACAGTGGTGGACGCTTGAATGGCGGCAAATCACCATTATGAGGGGAACGTTTGGTGGTCAAGTTAGGGATTTGAATGGTGATGGAGCTTGGGTTTCAAACTGTGGCTTTGGAATTAAGGCAACAGTGGTTTGTGGCTGGGTTGTTTCGATCGGCGGTGGTTCGATGGGTGGCGGTAGAGGCACAGTTTTTTGGCCGATGGTGAAGGGCGGAGTGCTGGACTGATAGGCTAAGGGAGGAAGAAGATAGGAAACTTTTAAAACAGTTCCTCATTTATTTAGTTTTTTTAAAAGGCCTATAAAATTACATTTTAATCATTTTACCGTTATTTTAGTAGAAAAAATAGACATAAGGATATTTTTGTTAATGGAACTATAATATGGAGAGATTTTTGTAAAAAAAAAAAGACAGAAAAGAAAATGTAGATTGAGATAAAATCTAAAGAGATTTTTGTAAATTTTCAAAAATAACAATATAGACAAAATTTTTTAATATACCAAAACTGCCCCTTTTATTTTTAATTTCTAAGTTCCGTTCGTATTTCTCATCCCCAACCTACGCATTGAAGTTTGAGGTGGGCTTCAATCAGGAAACGCCATCTCCGAAGACTTTGAGGTCGGCTTCATCAACATCAGACCTTGAAACTGGACGGAATCTCTGCAAATTTCTCTTCATATCAACTACGAAATCAGATTTCTTTCGCTGGGAACAAGGTTCTTATTTCCTCTTCCATCATTTAATTACTAGAAACAGAAATCACCTGAGGTTTCAGTACTTCCTCTTCTTCGATTGAATTTCCAAAAACAGAAGCGCGGCAGCTGATGGTGTATCAGTTTGTCGGTTGAAGGTTGGTGGCAGCGACGGCAGCTTTGAAGGTGGCTTGGTGGTTGAAGCGAACCATGAGCCTGTTGTACCTCTTCCCAAGCATTTGCAAATATCAACAGACGTAAAAAACTAGAAGAAATTCTGAACCAAATTGACCAAATTGTTTTCACAGAAAAAAGGAATTGATTTTGCTTGTAATTTGTACAGAGAAATCTGACCATTGGATTAGTTTAGCATTTGGCAATGTCATCTTCATGGTTGAGAGCCTCATTTTTTTTAATTTGTATATTATTTTATTTCCGATCCAAACAGTGGTACTTATAAGTTGATTCAATGCTTTGAATGAATAAGAAAATAAATTATGCTCTAGTTTCCTTGAATTTACAGATTAGTGATGTTGTGAATTGCTTCTTGCTTATTTTGGTAAAAAACGCTGAAATAAAAGAAAACAAATTGTTTTGAAAAAATAAAAGTAAATAAATTAATTTTTTAGATATATGAAAACAAAAAGAAATAAATTTATTTTTTTATGATTGTAAGAAAATTAGAAAAAAAATAAATTTATATAAAAAATATAAAAGGTGATTGAAAGAATTAAATTTATATATTAGTGGCGGAAAGAAAAAAAAAAGATTTAAAGAACATAAAAAAATAAATTTATTTATTAGTGAATTAAGTTCGACAGTAAAAAATTAAAAGTAAATAAATTTATTTTTTATTAAATATGAATAAATTTATTTTTCTGTAGCTTGCAGTGGCCACAATGTTAATAAGACAATAGTGACTTAAAAAATAAAAATAATTTCCAACAGCTGGTTTTCAAAAATGAAAACAAGTATAATGAAGTAATTATTATAAAACTACTTAAATCATTTTTTTTAACATATACAACAATTTCAGTATATTCAACTATTTTATCATTTTGTGTAGAAGTAAATAATAAAAGCCAAAAAAAGAGGGAGAAGAGAAAGCCAAACACCAAAAGGAGGAAGAACACGCGGGCTTAATATTTTCAGCGACAGCCATGAAAGTTCGCAAACAGAAACACTCTAATCTAAGCAAAACCACTAAAAACAAACCTTCTTCCTCCTTAGATTGCGCCCAAAAAGATAATTCACACCACACTAATACTTACCAAATTCCAAACAATTATTTTTATATATTAAAACAACAAAACTCTGTCTCCCTCTCTGTTTCTCTCTTTTTTTTTTTACTTTACTTACTTTTCCCTCTCTCTCTCTCTCTCTCTCTCTCTCTACCTTTCATTTCTCTGAAAACATCTATTGAAGCGACGACCAAACGAATTGTTACACGGAATTCAAAATGCATTTCGCAAAACTAGACGATTCGCCGATGTTTCGGCAACAGGTGCTCTTCTTCTTCTTCTTCTTCTTCTTCCATTTTTTTTTTCTTTTTTTTCAGTGAAATTGAATTATCAATGTGAGATGCTATGCATGCTACATGTCTTGGTTTACTATGGTTTTAAGTGTAGCTTGTTTTTGGTGATTTAATAGATACAATGCATGGAAGAAAGTGCTGAGCTATTGAGAGGAAGATGTTTAAAATTCATGAAAGGTTCTCGAAAATATACGTAAGTCGATGTTTTATGTTTCTTTAATTTTTGAAATTAGTGGTTGAGATTACAAGAGAAAATTATGAAATGGCTAAACACTGTTGTTATATGCTTGGATTCTCAAAATTTGCAGAGAAGGACTTGGAGAAGGATATGATGGAGATGTTGCTTTTGCAACTGCTCTTGAAGCTTTTGGAGGAGGGCATAATGATCCTATTTGTGTTGCTTTTGGAGGTTTTTTTCCCCTTCTCTTTTTTCAGTGAATTTCATGAAGGATTCTTTTTACACTGCTTCGAGTATCAGCATCTATAGTTACTAATTTGTTTCTGTTTATTTCAGGTCCTGTAATGAGCAAATTCACTATTGCTTTGAGAGAAATTGGAACCTATAAGGAAGTTCTTAGGTCACAGGTATCATATTTTAAAGAATAGTAATATTCTTTTACAGTCAAGGATTTTATATAATGTAGAGAACAGTTGAAAATAATGATTTCCTTTGTAACATTATTAATTGTCTCCTTCAGGTTGAGCATATTTTAAATGATCGATTGCTACAATTTGTGAATGCTGACCTGCAAGACATCAAGGTATCATGTATTACTTACGGAATGGATGCTTTCTCTTATGTGTAAGGTTATTGCATAGTCTAATGACAGTTGCTACATTATAGTGCATTCATTTCTATAGGCCAGAAAGTGCACACTTTGCTTTAACCATTATCTCCCATGCAACACAAATAATCATTGAGTTTTCAATATTTAGCACTCATTTCAAAGTTACACTAGTTGGAATTAGCAGTGTCAGAGTTGGGCTATTCAAGTGATTATTAGTGCCATTAAATTATGCTTTTATTGTTCAAAATTCATGAATAATTTGGTTTTGGTGTTTTTTTGCGATCAATGCCTGAATAAATTTATACCGATAAGAAATCTGGCTTTGGTGCAGGAAGCTCGAAAACGCTTTGACAAAGCTTCCCTCATATATGATCAGGTGGGTATTTTATCTCAAGTTATATCACTTGAATCAGATTACCTTTATTTTCTTTTGGTAGTTTATATCTTCCACAACTTCTCCATGATTTTTGTTATTTCCGTGGGCTTACACACCAGCATCTTCATGTTTTCTGAAATTAATTATTGCATAGCCTTGATACATTGTTGTTCACTGAATTGATGATATAGCTCTGATGATATAGCTCTAATATTCCAGTTAACATCCTGTATGAGAAGGAAAAAATAACTGATAGGATTGTGGTCAACTTATATGCAATTCATATTTTTTAGATGGATCTTTACGATGCTGTTAGTGTTACCATCCAGAATTAGAAGGAAACATTGTCCTATGATTTAGGGACCTTAAGTGGTAGATATATTTTAAATTTATAAAACGTTACATTCCTCCTAGTAGTTGAAAGACTTGACTATAAGTTGATTCCTGCTAAATATGTGTTAATTATTAGTCCCCGCTTCATTACAGTTAAATCAAGGGTCTCACATTTCCTTTATTTATGATGCTTGTCTTATGATTCTTTGATATTGTTTAGGTATAAGTAACTTAAAGTTTTGAGGAGATTCACATTAACCAATGTCTTCTTGGCTGCAATGCTTAATGCCAATGGCATGTTATGCTACAGGCAAGAGATAAGTTCCTGTCATTGAAAAAGAGCACAAAGACGGATATTGCTACTACTATAGAGGAGGTATATCCATTAGCAGCCACTTGACTTCACAGTGCTGTACTTTCTCGTATTTCAAGCTATCATGTAATTTATTATGATAAATTGTCATTGTAATCTAATTGGTGGAGAAATTCCAGGAACAATACAATGCAAGATCCTCTTTTGAGCAAGCACGCTTTCACTTGGTGAGCATTTTCATGCAACAATCTAAATCAAATAGATGTATATAGCAGAAGCTGTTTCATATTATATACAGCATTTCCCCCCCCTGTATCCAGGTTAGTGCTCTTTCTGTTGTGGAGGCAAAGAAAAGATTTGAATTTCTAGAGGCTGTTAGTGGAACAATGGATGCTCATCTTAGATACTTCAAGCAGGTACCTTTTAGATGATCATATGAGGATCATGCTGTTGCTTTTCTGTGGTATGATATTCATATGTTTGACTTGAAAATTTTCAATTCTTTCAGGGTTATGAGCTTTTGCATCAGCTGGAGCCTTTTATTAACCAGGTCTTTCAAACTTTTTCTGTATCCTGTCAAATTTGTGATGAAAGAAGGTCAATTTATTAGCATAGAAGAAATCATAAATCATTTAAATGTTTAAATCTTTCCTGGACTCGGTAAAAATGCTAAGAATTAATTTCTACTCTATCATTTTTATATTCAGGACCAATAGGCAAAATCTTCAAATATGTCTGTGTTTTTGACAATGCAATAAATAAATGAGAGAGTAATGTGTCATTACAATGTTAACAACTTATTTTAGCCAGTTATTTAGCTTGGAACCAATTTATGCCATCAAAATCCGCTTCGTTTAGTGGATTTGATCATAAGTAATCTGTAAAAGGCTTGTCATCAGGAAGACTAAGAAGTCCCTAATCATCACATTTGGACTATCAGAAAACAGGCTATGTCCTTGTGCACCAGAGATTAGATTTGATGACGTTGTGGAAAAAGAGTAGTAGACAAAGGAATAAAAAGACAAATATTCTGGTCAAACAGAACGTGGAAATCCTCATGCTTAGCTTTACTAGTGGGCAGTTTCAAATTGGGGTTTTTTATTTTGACTAACTTCTCTGACTTTTCATCCTACTCTTTCTTAACTAATGCTGGTCCACCCGTAAAAGGAACTGGATTGTCCTCTTATTTTAGATTCTGAGGATGCCTGTTATTTTGCATGTCTCATTTTATGTTGTTTCGAGTTGGCTAGTAGCGTCAAGTTGTACCTGAATATTTTTCTGTTTGAACTGTTGATTTGCTAAAACCAGGTTGTTATTCTTCAGGTCTTGGCTTATGCACAACAGTCTAGAGAATGCTCCAACTATGAGCAAGCATCTCTTAATGAAAGGGTGCAGGAGTTTATGAGGCAGATTGATCGAGAAAGTAAGCACACCTTAAATGGGGGTCTTGGTTCTCCCATTGGAGAGGGTCCACGACCTTTTGCTAGGAATTCACATAAAGTGATAGAGGCAGCTATGCAATCTGCAGTGAAAGGGAAGGTAGTTCGATTGTGGATATTACATGTTTCCCTACATTGTTATTTTTCTTTATAAATTGGTTAGATTTTCTAAGCATTGGTAAAGTAGTTTGGCTTAAGTAATTTGCTAGACTACGTTTTGTGCAGGTACAAACCATTCGACAAGGATATTTATCAAAGCGGTCCTCAAATTTGAGAGGTGATTGGAAAAGAAGGTTTTTTGTCCTCGATAGTCGAGGGATGCTGTACTATTATCGCAAGCCTTTCAGCTGGGTATCTGTAAGTCAGCAGATGACAGAAAATTTTCAATGTTGTGGGCTATTCAATTCTATCAATCAGTTCATGAACTGTGAGCTCCTTATTTCAGGCAGCTGGAAGTCAGTCTTCTGTGCAGAGGAATGTTTCCGCTGAAAATCACCCAGGCTTGCTGAGTCGATGGCTTTCTTCTCATTATCATGGTGGAAGTGGAACGCATGATGAAAGATCTGTTGCACGCCACACTGTAAACCTGTTAACATCAACAATAAAAGCTGATGCAGACCAGTCAGATTTAAGATTCTGCTTCAGAATTATTTCACCAATGAAAGTTTATACTTTGCAGGTCATTTCTCAATTGATTAATTAATAGTACCTCTCTCCTCTTGCCCATTCTCGTTTATATATGTGCTTCATATGCAGGCAGAGAATGCAGTGGACCAGATGGACTGGATTGAAAAGATTACCGGAGTAATTACTTCACTATTGAGTTTTCAAACAACTGATGGAGTAAATATTACAACTTTCTGGCTCAAATTTAACCTTTGATTTATAGGCTTATTAATGACCAGGACACCTTATTTTTCAGCATCATTCTACGGGAAGTGTTGATCGTCTTTCTGTCAGTGATACCAGCTCGTTGGTGGATTCTTCTGACATTGATCAATCAGAGATTGATGATGTCAACAACAACAACAGGTGTTATTTGCCTTCATTTAAAAATCCACAACACCAGGAATGTGGCATGAGAAGTGACAAGCCAATTGACATATTGAGAAGAGTACCTGGAAATGACAAATGCGTTGATTGTGGTGCACCGGAACCAGACTGGGCATCCTTAAACCTTGGCATTCTCATGTGCATTGAATGTTCTGGTGTTCATCGTAATCTTGGAGTACACATATCAAAGGTAATTTTATCCAGCTTTGCAGGCTAAAACCATATTTCATCCCAACTGTTTCTGAGTTCTCCAACTGCACCCTAAAATTCACTGTTATTTCACCCCAATTTGCTTACTTATAATTTTAAAATGAGGATGAAATTGAAAGAAATTTTTCTAAATATGCCCTCACCATGGTTAGATCTAACCCACTTTGGTTAGGTCTCTCAACTCCTCCCCCTCCCTCATTTCCGATGTTTCCTTACTCAGCTGTGCAATTTAAGGGCCTAACATGGTAGGGCTTGCATTTAGCAAAGTTTCTTTCAATTTCATCCAACTTTTAAAATTGTGGTGAAATTGGGTACAAGTTGACAAATTGGACATGAAATTGACACAGTTAATTTGGGTTGAAATTGGAGAACTCAACTAAGGTCGGGGTGGAAATCATAGTTTCGGCCTGCTTTGTATACAGTACTAGATTACTTTTCAAATAGTCTTGTTCACTTTTTTTATTTTCACGACTGCTTTAGCGTACACATTAGGGCCGCCTTCAGAAAATAAAATATGCAAAGCGTCACATCATAAGAATTCCTTGTTTTCAACCATAATACTCACGACTAAGCCTTTAATCTAAACTAGTTGGGTTAGCCATATGATAGTCCACCTGATACAGGGTGCAGTTTAGAATGATTTAGGGTTTGTGCAAGCGGTCATATAATTGTGATTGAAAATCAAAGAGATAGTATCTGATCTTTGAAGAAGCATTTTTTAATAGTATCTGATCTTTAAAGAAGCATTTTTTAAGAAAAGAAATGGCAACTTGATTTAGGTATTTCGTTTATTTATTTGTTGGCCTTGGGCATGGGCACTGATCTTCTGTATGCACATTCATCCATATAACTTTAAATGCAGGTAAGATCATTGACACTTGATGTCAAAGTGTGGGAACCATCTGTCTTAAATTTGTTTCAGTCACTAGGCAATCATTATGCAAACTCAGTTTGGGAGGAGCTGCTACATTTCGGAACTTCTTTTACCGCAGATGAAATGTTTAAAGGGTAAGTCATGAATCATTTGATGCCTAAAACTGTTTACTCCTTTCAATTTTTTTTATTTTTAATGTTGAGAGTTGGTTGCTTTTGTGATTTAGTTCTTCAGGATCTGATAAACAGAAGCTTTTCCATATAAGAAAACCAAATCATGATGATCCTATTTCTATTAAGGAGCAGTTCATTCATGCAAAGGTATTATTCAGAATAATTCCATAACTCCTTTTGGACTTGTTTCTTTTTATCACTTTTCCCTTTGAACATTTTAATTCTTTGGCATTCCTACACGTTTGAGAAATATTAATCCAAACGGGATTGGCAATGTGATTAATTCTTTCGGACTGGATTCTACTAGAAACTGTTGAACTAGTCGCCAGTCAGTTTCCTTGCAATATACACTAGAACAAGAACAGTCATCATCTACATCCAGTCGTGCTGAATGCCTGCGAACTGTATAAAGCAACAGATATTGAGCCTTCATATAAACTGCTTTTTCACGAGCTTTGCATAAGTTCAATAACATTTGAGGATAGAATTTTTTGTTTTCTAACTCGAAATAGAATTTGCTTGTGCAACATTAATCCAATAAAAATCATTTTACGGGCCAAATATGTCATTTTCCTCTTAATGCAGTATGCAGAAAAAATATTCACTCGTAAGATCAAAGATGAAGAGAATCTCCTTACAGCAGCACAACAACAGGTGTGGGAAGGTGTCCGTACCAATGACAAGAAAGCAGTTTACCGCCTTATCGTCTGCTCAGTGTTTGATGTCAATGCCATCCATGGGCAAGCGTCATTTGGTACATGCTAACACCTCTTACCTTTGTAATCCAACGGAAAGAGGAGGAAGATAATCTGGACCTCAAGTTTTGACTGATTGAATTGCAGGTGAAGCTTTGGACAAACCGTCAGCAAGCAATCAGGCAACATTAAACAAAAATGAAAATCATCCCATAAAAGATTTTTCCAATGGATTGCTCCATCTTGCCTGCTTACATGCTGACATTGGCATGGTAGAGCTACTCCTACAATATGGTGCTAACATAAATGCTTCTAACTCAAAAGGTCATACACCACTGCATCAATGCATCATTAGCAGGAGATATGCAACTGCGAAGTTGCTCCTAACAAGGTAACTCAAAATTCTCATGAAGATCCAGCCATCTCCATACTGATTATGCTTTCAAATTCATTTTGAAAGAGGTTTCAGCTGTGTTCCTATGTTGTACTAGTGTAATTTACAAAATTATCTTCCTTAAATTGATGAAAAACAGCAACTCAAACATTTTTGTAATAAAATGATCGCAGGGGTGCAGATCCACAAGTAGTTGATGCAGCAGGAAATAACGCTTGGCAGCTTTTCACAGAATCAAACACGGACGATAGTGACCTAGCTCTCCTTTTATCCAAGTAATCCATGCATACTCAATATCAGAGAACCTAGGCATCCGAAAGCAGATTGTATCATATGCTAGGAAACCCTTAAATTGAGTTCCTTGTGATAGGTAGACCAAAATTTTTTGTTCCAGCAGTCGCTAAGATGACCAGTAGGTCATGTTCATGTAAAATCTTTCAAACCCGTCCCAAAGTATATATGCATCCATCCATCCGATCTATCTTATGTATATAAGTGCCTTCCTTTCACCTATCAGATGTCCTGGCAGACTTCAGATTTATAGTTATTATACAATTGTATATAAGTTACTCTTAACAGTTTTCTGAATCTGAGTCTACAAGAATGTGAAGATCAGTGCTTACAAGAAACAAGCATCTTGAATGTAACAATGTAGCATAGAATGTGTACTTGGAGATAATATTGTACCCCTCTATGCAAAATACTTAGATTATTGGGATTTTGAACTCTAAGAATGTACTAAACAAAAAATTCTACTATACCCTTCTAAACTCTACTTGCTATACTATTAGCACTAATTGAACAACCATATACTAATGGAAATTTTACCCATTATTGTACAAATGCTGAAGACCGTTGCTTTGAGTCATCTTGCTTATTGATTTATTCTATGCTTACACCATCAGTATCAGTTTGAAAAAAATTGAAGATGAAAAAAGCACTGTTTCAAATACTAGAGAATAAATAACATCATAAGAACCTTGGATGGGAAAATAATGCATACGGTGAAAAATGTGATGATGAACATTTTTCTGACAGCACCATTACTGGTTGGCATGCCCCAGCTGCTAAATTCATGTTTGCTGCCCAATGCAAGCAACTTATGATATGAAAGCAGCAACATGCCAATATACTATCATCTTCATCTAAGCCAACGATGAGAATTCTCGACCTTTCGCCTGTTATTTTCTTCTCACTCTTTCCCACTAAATCTGTTAAAATTGAACAATGGTTAGACTGCAACACTATATATTAAACCAAATAAAATAATCGAGTATGCATTGTAAATCTCCCAAATCGTCACCCTAACTGCTAATCTCGTTATCGAAAAGGTAGGCATTCAATTAGTGAGTACTTGCCCAATGATCGAACATCACTAAAAAACTGGGGGAGAAAAAACTCAAATAAAGAAGATTTGCAGAATAGATTCAAGTGTTGATACCTTTTTGAGTCCCTGATTGAGTTTTGTTTGGTTCACAAGGAAGCTGCAACATTGTCTAACCAAAGGGCTACCGCAAGTTTTTAAATTTGTGGGATTAACAGTATACCTCGACTTGAGGAACACCATGTCCAGACCACCTAATTTGGTATGAAAAAGTCCAGATGGAAGTTTAAACACACCGCAATCATTGGGCTTGCACCTGACAAGCTACTTGTCAGACTTTTTACTTTCTTCTTTGACAATATCACCCAATGCAGTGGAGTCTGGAACCCATCCGAACTTGACAATGCTCTCTAGAACCTTCGATGCTTCTTCTGTCCTTCCTACTGTGTGAAAACAACAAACTAAGATTCTACATGTACCGGGACTGAGATTAGATCCTTGCTCTTTAATTTTCTCAAGCACGTTCAAGAGTTTGTGAACATTGTCATGTATGCATAGGACATCCAATAGTACATTATTCACTTCTTGGCCTACTTTCAAACCCTTCAATAAAATCCCATCCACCAGCTTGAAAGCTTTAATCCAATCACCTTTTTTCAGGTAAGCATCAATTATCACACTCCAAACCCTATCATCAGGCTTGATATCCCTAGCAATCATCTCTTCAAGTAGGGCCAACATCTCAGTTTCATTCCCTACAAGTTTATAACCTCGTAATAGTGCTGTGTAGGTCAAAACATTTGGTATCAAACCCCTAGTTTGCATTTCCAGGAAGAGTTTATTCGCTTGTGTCATTTTTCCTTCCTTGCAATGATAATTAATCAAAATTGTGTAGGTCACAAGATTTGGAGTAACATGCTTATCAAAATGTTCTTCGATTAACTGGTAAGCCTCACTCAGCTTTCCAGCCCCGCAAAAGCCATCAATCAGAGCATTGAAAGCAGAAATAGAAGGCAAGCCCTTTTCCACCATTTGTAAAAATAAGGAGTGAGCTTGCTCCAGTTTTCCTTCTTTACAACATCCATTAATAAGGGTGCAATAGGCAAAGCTATCGGGTGGTACCCCCTCCAGTGCCATCTCACCAAACAACTGAAATGCCTCATCTAAATTCCCACACTTGCAATACCCATCTATAATTGTAGAATAAGTCACACCATTACGAACCAAACCCTTACTCGGAATTCCATCAAACAGTTCACGAGCTCTCTCAATGTCACCAGACTTGCAAAGACCATTGATCAGGGCATTGTAAGAGACAATGTTTGGCTTTATGCCTTTTTGACACATCTGCTCATAAAGCTCAAAGGCCTTCTTTACATCACCTTGCTTGCAAAAGCCAGAAATAAGAGAGCTGTAAGTAAATACATCAGGCACCAGACCACCGTCAAGAAGTTCAGAGAAGACACTGATTGCTTCCTGCAGTTCCCCATTCCTTATGAGACCTTGAATGAAATCACTGCATGTCCTCACATCTGGAAGCACTTCTTGCTCAAGCATGCATCTAAGCTTTGCAACGGCTTCAGTGGTGTTGCCCTCCTTACAGTACCCCTCAATCAAGGGTGCATATACCATGTTATTTGGTACTATACCATAACCTCGCATCTCTGTGAAGTATCTGTCAGCTTCTTGCATTTCTCCAGCACTGCAATATCCATGAATAAAAGCCCCATAAGTATAAACATTTGGCTTTAAACCCTTCTTAATCATTTCATCCAGGTATGTCCTTGCTTCGTCCATTTTTCCAGCCTTGCAGAGTCCAATTATAACCGTATTATAGCAGAAGACATCTGGCTCTACACCTTGCTCCTTCATAAAATCTAACATCATTATTGCCTCTTTAAATGTACCTTCCTGAAGAAGCTGTTTTATTAAGGATGTGTATACCACAACATTTGGTTTAAAGCCCTTAGAAATCAAATAATGAACCATGTTTTTTGCCTTTTCAAGTTCTCCAGAGCAGCACAGATTATTGATTATCACACCCCAGGTGTGTGCAGTGGGTGGCAAGTTACTTTCTATCATCTCTTCCAATAACCCCTTCACCTTTTCCATATTCTTTTCCTTACAATACCCCTCAATCAAGCAAGTATAGGTCTGGCTATCCGGCCTTATGCCCATTGCAATCATTTCACCAAAAAGATCTTTCGCTTTCTCCATCTCAACAGCCATACACGTCCCATGAATAAGCGCATTGTATGTGAAAAGATTTAACTTAATTGCACGATCATTCATCTCCTCCTTAACCTGAAAAGCTTCACAAATCTCACCCTCTTTCATGAAGCCACTAATCAAAGAAGTATAAGCAATATGATCAGGTTTCAAACCCTTGCTATACATCTCGTCCAACACCACTCTAGCCTCTCTAGTTCTCTTTTGTTTACATAGTCCATCAATAAGTGTCGCGTAAGTATAATTATCAGGGACTAAACCCTTATTAACCATAGTCTCTTTGACCTTAAAAGCTTTGTCAGCATCTCCAGCTCTGCAGAAACCTCCAATCAACACATTGTAAGTAACCAAACTGGGATTACAACCCTTCCGTTCCATATCAAAAAGCAAGCTTTCAGCCTCCTTGACATTTCCTACTCTGCAATATGCATTGATTAAATTTGTGTAAGTGTACACATCAGGAACCAACTTAGCCTCTAACATCCCATTATAAACCTTCCAAAACAATTCCAATCTATTACCCTTCAACAAATCCTTCAACAAAGAATTGCAATAAAACAAATCAACAACAAAGCCATGATTTTTAGCTCCTAAAAACACATCAGCAGCCTCCTTCAAGAAACCCTTCCTTCTGTAAATATTAATCAATGTCTCAAAAACCTTCGAACTACAGCCAGTAAGCTCTTCACGACACGTAATAATTGAATCCAAAATCGTCAAATGGGGGATTCGGGAATTAATCATTCGTTCCAGAACATTAGTCGCAGGACCAAAATGCAGAGAATTGCATAAAATTATTGCAATAATTGAAGAAGAATAAAGATTCTGAGGAATAACAGCAGTTGAGTGGACCCAGTTGAAGAAATCATAAAGGCGCCTAGGATCACTCACCTGGTATTGTTTGAGAACCGAATTAACCACATCAGGGTTCAACTTCTTTGAGACTACATAGGATTGTATGAGGTTTTGCCAGTCGTTTTGCTTCAAGAATCCAACGATCACTTTGACTGTGTCGTTGTCGCGTTGGCTAGTGGTACTGAATGAGATAGAGATGGATTTGAGGCATCGAATTCTGGTTCTTGAAATTAGAAATCGCTTCCGAGTCTTGAAGAATCGTAAGCTTCCGTGCGGGATTGGAACCATGGTTTTTGGATTTCAAACGGAGAGAACAGAGTGCGGTGGGGAAAAGACCTTCACACTCCTCTCTCCATGCTCAAGTGTAAATGTAGGTAGCAGAAAAGATACAGTGAGAGATTTACGATTTTGGGCCTGGCCCAGATCAGAAATTTAAGCCCAATTTCCTCTATCTCGATACACTGCATTTCAATCCACGTTTTTAATATGGGCCAAAGTCTATATGGCCAAATTAAAAGAGGGATATTATTAACTACAATTTTTAAAATATTTTATTAACAAATTTGGATATTGAATTAGTACAAACTATTTTCTAAAAGAATCAAAGGTGCAAATTTAACTCTTCAACTTGACTCCAATATTGCTTTAAATTAAACAGTGAAAATTTTATAAGATGGCCTCGGAATTAAATTTTAAAATAAATACAAATACAAATACAATAATAATAAAAAAGGCTGTAATATTCTTCTTCTTGTCCATACATTGGGATGAATTAATTTCAATGTTCAGTTTATCCTATGAATGCTAAAAAGTGGGAAAACTTGATTTTTAAATTGCTAAAAGGAGGATAAATTTAAAGTAGCATGGGCCTTTGCCCCACTCAGTTTAGAAGATTACAAACTGATCAATGGGCTTCCATTCCAAGTCTTTATTTTATAAAATCAAAATTAATAGTCATTATAAATGCTTTGCCTATTTTGAGTTAGCTGTAATGCAATATAATTAACCATTTTAGTTTTTAATTCATTTATTTACTATTTCTTTTGCGTAATCAATTAATTGTATCTCTAATCTAAAATGGATAAGCTTATCTTGCACTTTTTTCTTTTTTATAATAAAAATCTTTTGTTTTTTCGATAGAATATTGTTTTCAATATATTTTCATTCAAAATTAGTTTTCAATTAAGAAAAATAACAAGAAGATCAAGATTGTGTTCTTATAGAGTAGCTTTTAGCTCTTTCACTTGTCAGAACAATTTTTATATTTTTCAGTAAATTAGTTATATATAAATATTTTAAACTTTTAATTTTTTTTAAAATAGCTATTACAAATATCTAACCATTTAAAAGATGTTAAACAAACCATGGTAATTTGACACACCAAAGCCTGGGCTATAGACTATCAAGTTGAAATTCTACCCGTAATAATAAAAGATGAATAAATAAATTTCGCAAATTTTACTATCACTACGTGTTTTTCACGTGAGTTACTAGTGCGTCAATGAAGAAAATATACAAATTTGTATGCAAATATTTCAACCATAAAATAATTTGTTTTCCATTATGAAATGTAAAAAATAAGGATAGGTTCATGAATGTTAACTATTTTGGAGCAATTTGTTAGACGTAAAATGTTTGTCAAAGAGGAAGACTGCTTCTGCGTGCCACATGTGTGTACTAGGAAAAGGGGGACCCACCAATTGAGTCCCAATACCTTAATCAATGGAAATTTAATTTTCCACGTTTGTTTTTTTTTTTTTAAAAAATTAAATAAAATTCGTAATTGAAAAAGAAGAGGAGGTCAACAGAAGTTGCACTAAAATGTAATTTGCACACTTGGAGGATAAGAATGTAAAATGGGACAATTACTTTTGTTTGAGCATTTTGATGTTGAAAGATTATTTTAAAAGGAAGAAAAGAATATTAATTATATGCCTTTATATATTGTGTATCTATATGAATTAGAATTCAACTTTCATGAATGCTAAACTAAATTTGTCCACCCTTAAATTATGATTACTTTTTTTAATAATATATATTTTTAAAGCTTCGTTCATAAATTTCATTACAAAAAACAATAATGTTATTACAATAAAAATATACGTAGAGACCAATATATTAGTCAAAAATTATATATGAGAAATATAATAGTTATTGAAAAAAAAAACATTTATTGAGATATTATATTTAATTTAATGTCAAAAAAAATATTTCATTTAAAACATAAATAAAAATTTTAGAAAATGAAAATTTTTTTGAAAATAACCTCATAAATTAGTTAATATATGTGGAGGATTGAAAATGCATAGTTCTTTTTTTTTTTTTTTCTAGTGGCGTGTTAGAACAGAACACTGGGATCTCTTTATAAGCTATTGAATTTGATAGGATCACACATGAAATGGGGACTCTCCACCTCTGCTTTGAAATTATTGTACTGCTATTTCATTTCTCTTTTTAGCATATTAGTATTATTAACCACTAATTAAGTTATATTAGTTAATTAATTCTATTTTTTCCCTTAATTGTTCGTATAAAACTAATAAACTTATTTCCAAATTTAATACATGAAATTTGAAATTAATTGTATCATTTTCTTTGTTAATTGTATTTATTCATAAGCATAATAATAATTCAGATTTTACGTATGTATTACGTCTATACTTAATCGGATTAATCCAATGAATCTGTCTTATGACAAGCTTAATAAAAATTATGATAAAAATATATATATAAATGATGATACGAAGCAATAATATGAGAATATACCCATAAGGTCAAACAAACCACTAAATGAAAAACGGGGTCAACCAAAATTGGATCATGAACCAATATTGCCTGTCAATCTCAAAAGTAACCCATACCATACTCTTATTATTCATCCCACTCCTTTGAATTCTTCGCATTTTCAGTGTAAAAGAATTTCACATCGGAAAGGAGTAGAGTCTTAATAAGATTTATAAGGCTGGACAATCCTCACCTGTCAACTCGGATTTTCAAGTGAGTTAGGTCCAGATTCTTAACATTTAGCCATTTTATGCTTTGAGTTTCTGTCTCTTCTTTTTTATTTCTTTCTTTTTTTTTAAAAAAAAAAAAGATCTCATAATTCAAAATTCTTAATTTTGACAATTGCATGTTAATGATATCTAAATTAAAATGCAATGGTTTCCATCCAAATGAATCGAGGGAAAAAAAATAGAATCAGTCAATTTTCAATTAAAATCAACTAATTTAAACTCTCTTTTTAGAATAAAAATGTCTGTGTTTATAAATATGAATTATGATCCCACCACCCAACAAGATTATTTAAAATCTTAAATAAAATTTATTATTTGCAAAATATTTTCATTATAGCGGTTGCTTATTATACAAGTCATATAGTTGGCTCTTGTTAGATGTAGTAACCATCTTTGAAACGATAATCAGCATTAATTAGCGATAATCAAGTTTTACTGAAAGAACATAACTTACTAGAGACTAAATTACGATGGATTTTAAGTTTTTTAATAAAAAATAATGCAAATGTTTCACATTGACGGCCATAATAATTAGGTTTTAGAATTCGAGGATAAGCCGCTTTATCTAAACCTGATTTAGATGTTGCAAAAGAGGAAGCAAAGAATTATTCGTATTTTTGCCTTTTTCTTAATTAAAAAAAAAGGTATCTTACATATTGGGTTACGTATAAAACCCGTTGAATTCAACAATAATATAATAAATATTTTAAAAAAATACCATACAGAAGTGCAGGAAAATGAAATTATACACTAGTTATTTTGCAGGTGTTAATTAATTAGTACAAGAAAAATAATTATAATTAATTATGAAAAGGATAATAAAAAGAAATAGAAATGAAAAAAAAAGTGTAGACGGCGCCTGCTCGCATTTTTAATTAGTGGTAAAATGACACGGGGCGGTGGGCTTTCATTTTATTAATTCCTCCCATCCCATATTGCTTATGTTTCATTAAGCATGCCATTTGCTCTGCTTGACATTCACACGTGTCTTAATTGTACCCTCTCTGCCTTGCCTTATGTGACTCCGACGACTCTGGATTTCGATTTTTGCCTATATATATATTTTTTCACTTAAAAAACCAGAATTATTGGTTGGGTGTCAGCTAACTGAGTTTATTTGACAAATGGATTAGACTTAATTAATGTTACCGAAAGCAATTGATAATATTTTATAATAGGTGGATCGCCAGGAGTTTGTCTTTGTTTCGATGAACTTGTTTAAAAAAATTAATTGGAGATTATTATTGTACAAAACAAAGTACTACTATATTTGATTAGTTGTCATAACTTTGGTCATTTGTGTATAATACAAGGAAGCATAACCGATGAATTTATTTTTCATCTTTTAAAATTTCTTTATCATTTTTATTTTTAACATGGGTTTTGCGTTTAAAATTAAAATGAAAATACTCAAGAAACTGGCTGGCTGGCACACACCTACAAGAAAATAAGAACATATAGAAATACAACACGTACGGTGTATGGTTTATATATGGATATGGAATATGGATATACAGCTTTATTTTTTTTTTTTTTTTTCCTGTCAGCAAAACAGAATTGACTGATTAAAACAATTTACAAATTTAAAGCTTTTACTGGACACGAAAACAAGCTAACTAAGCTAAAGGAAATTTTATAGAGAAGTTTAAAAGGGCACCTAGATTCCAGCATTTAGGTGAAAATCAAGAACTTGCAGCGTTACTGACCAGAAGAGGGAACTGAATCCAATCCGAGAGGTTGAAGGGAAGATTACTGTATTTCACTTTCAGTAGCTCGAAACATTTACGAGCTCATTTCTCAATTCACAACAAAATTAACCCATCCCGACAACCAAAGACAAAAATCTTGCCTATATCCGGGTAATGAGATTATTTTTATGTACCAAGTTAATGAAATCCTCGCCTGTTCTTTTTTTTTTTTTTTCCAGTGAAAAACGATAACACCCTCCTTATATCAGTTATTATTATTATTACATACTCATTTTATCAGTTAGATCCAATAGACCAGTGCAATCTTACACTATCTTCTTATTCAACACGTATCATTTTATGCTGGGGACCAATAATAGTTCCGTGTCTCATTGACTCCTAAAATCTTTATTATTCATTCAGTTTAATTAGTTTTGTGGTATTTAAAAGTCACAATGTCACATGTATATCGACTGCAATTCTAGAGAAAATTTCAAGTAAAGACAAGGTTGTCCCATGCATCGTCTGCAATACATCCTAATCAAATGTAAGGTAGAGTGATGTTTCGTTTGGTATATACCAAGCATCTAATACTATATACGACTATGTTTTAACCCGAGTTTGAATTTTGCAAGTGAAAGAGACTTCACTATTTTGTTGTCTTTACTGAACCAAAACTTCATCTTTAACTA
>CATIWJ010331262.1:0-11701 GCA_949640765.1 Croton laevigatus | reverse complement strand
TTAGAGAAGCTAATAACAACCAAAATTTAAGTTTAGATAAAGAAGAAGTTGAGAGTTTAAGTTCAATTTTTTTATATTAACTTATGATGCGTCTTTTCTTAATTTATATTTAAACGAACGGAATATAACTAAAATGTGCTTAAGTTTAGCATATAATTATATTTTTTAAACTAATAAATGCATCACTCAATTTTTTATATATCCACTAGTTGGTCCATTTTTCAGAAAAACATACATAAATATAGATACGTGTTAGTTAATTTCACATAGCCTCATGATGTTTTACTAATATAAATAAATGAAGCTTCCTATTTTTATTTTCTCTTTATATTTTTTTTTCATTCTAAAAAAAATCAAATAAACCATTACTAACGATAAATTAACGGTAATTAAAAACAAAAACCGCTACGTGACAAGTGAGTAACAACCGCCGAACCCACACGCGTAAGCCGTACGTTCATTCAGATAGATGTGCTGTGCCTTTTGCATTGCGAGCCAAATTTTCAAAATCCCACTCATTTAAATAACCCTTCAGCTCTACGAAGCCTGCCATTTTTTGTTCTCTCTCTCTCTCTCAATGGAGGTTAGTAAATAATTATCTTGTTCTTCTTCTTCTTCTTCGATTTGTTTCTCTTTTTCCCTTTCTGAAAACGAAGAATCCATACTTATTTTGTGTTTTTTCTTATTGCAGAGATCAAAAATTGGTTTCTTTAATTTCTGTATTCAAGTTATATTCATTGGCTTTTGTCTGTTCATCGCCGGTTGTTCCAGTCTCCAAGTTCGTTTCCTTACTCTGTTTTTCAAAACTAATTTTATGAATGATTGATTTCTGATTTTTTTTTCTAATATTGATGTTTGGTTCTACTAATTTAACAGCTAGGAGAGACGTGTTCGTCAAATAGTGTATGTGATAGTGGACTGAGATGTGAAACTTGCCCTGCAAATGGAAATACTCGACCCAGATGTACCAGGATTCAGCCTTTGAACCCAACATCCAAAGTGGGTATTTTGGTATTTCTTTGTGTTTGTTTATTAGTTTTTATGCGTTTGATGATAATCACCAAAGAAATTATTGGGTTGGTTTTGGTGGGTGGTTAGGTAAAAGGTCTGGCTTTTAACAAATACTCATGGCTAACAACTCATAACTCTTTCGCACTAATGAATGCTAACTCGGCTACCGGTTCAACCCTTCTAACTACTACAAATCAAGAGGACTCTGTTACCAGTCAACTCAAGGTAAGATATAAAATTCTAATGCTATACTGGGTGTTTTCATATGTATTCTTATTGTATAAAATGGGTTGCCCAAGGGAAAAATGTTTTTATAAGTTTTTTAATAAAGGGGAAGGGAAAAAGAATTTATCTTAATGGCAATAATTGCTACATTGCACTGCTTGCTTAGCTGTTCTATGATTGCAAGTCTTTGATTAAAAAATAAGCATTGGAGCTTTATTTGTCTTTTAATTCGTGTTACAGCTAATGCCACTTACATTTTTTCGTTTTAGCTTTCTCTTTGTTTTAGTTCAAGAACTCTAAATTATTGTGTTCATAATCACTTGGTCCAGCGATTCAGATTGAACACATTAATGAATAGCCACATTGCTAGGCATTATTGGATATAAGTGTAAATGTAATTTGATACAATATAGTTTAGTCTATTTGTAATTGTTTATATGTTTGGGATGAATTGTAATGCATCTGCTCAATTGGGAATCTGTATGCATGCTTATTGTGTTTTAAAGGTAAAAACTTGATTAATGAAATAAAATCTAATAAGTTTCCATACCTGTTTTCTCTTTCTTATCTATTAAATACCTCATTTTCTTAGCTTTTCTTCTAGTTTCTTGGATAACAAACACATTTGTTAGAGCTAATTGCCCTTCCACATGCACCTATATGCCCCCCTCAATATGCATATATTTATATATGACATTTCTCTTGCAAGAATATGTGAAAATTAAAAACTCTTGGCATTATTTCACCATGTAAATGGCAAAATCTACGAAGTTGTTGCCCCAACTGCAAAAATGTATGGGGTTGACTAAGATTTTTCTGTTTAACCATTTTTAGGAAAACTACAATTTATTACTCTAAATTGTATCAGCTAATGGCCTACTAACCACTGCTAGTGTGCTAATGAAAACTATATTCTCTTGTAGAATGGGGTTCGAGGGCTCATGCTAGATATGTATGACTTTCAGAATGACATCTGGTTGTGTCACTCGTTTCAAGGCAATTGTTACAACTTCACAGCATTTGTAAGTCCCGTCTCTTGATGTTCTTGATTTCTACTCTACAATAAAAAATTTTATCTTGCAATTGAAACTTCGCAAAATTTCGACCTTCCCCAGCAACCAGCCATCAACGTGCTAAAAGAGATTGAGACCTTTTTGGCTGCAAATCCATCAGAGATTGTCACTATTTTCATTGAGGATTATGTTAAGTCTCCACAAGGCTTGTCCAAGGTTTTTAATGCATCCGGCCTCAGCAAATACTGGTTCCCTGTATCAAAGATGCCTAAGAATGGAGAAGATTGGCCAACAGTGGATGATATGGCCCAGAATAATCAGCGCTTGGTGGTCTTTACATCCAAATCAAATAAAGAGGCCACAGAGGGCATTGCTTATAATTGGAAATATGTGGTAGAAAACCAATGTGAGATTCATATTTTTTTTTCCTTCTTTTGAGTACTTAGCATTTGAATCAGAGACTCTTACTTAGATTTGCAAGAATCAGTTTAATAACTCACCGTGAAATTGCAGATGGTGATGGTGGGATGAAAGCAGGTTCTTGTCCAAATAGAGCCGAGTCGCCTCCCATGAACACAAAAACAGTATCATTGGTTCTTCAAAACTACTTTCCAGATAATCCTAATTTAACAGAAGCTTGCATGGACAATTCAGCAGCATTAATTAACATGACCAACGCATGCTATGAAGCCGCTGGCAAACGGTGGCCAAACTTCATTGCTGTTGATTTTTATCAGGTATTTCCTGATAAGCATTTGCTAAAACATTGCAAATTGTTAATAGGAGGGTAAAATTTTGAAATATTGTTTCAGTATTAATTTTTTTGGACTTTGTAATTGCTGTAGAGGAGTGATGGTGGGGGTTCTCCAGAGGCAGTGGATAAAGTAAATGGTCAGCTTACTTGTGGCTGTGATAATATTGCCTACTGCAAGGTATGTTGTTACTTATGCTTTTTCTGTATTGCATAGAAATTCATACCCTGTTTACTTCAAATGAAAATAGTTTCTGGAATTTATTAGCTATTATTATTGGAGAATGAATTCCTGTATTTACTTAACATAGCTTAAAATGTGGACTTCAATTGAATTACATAGAATTGATGTCATATAGTATTGTTATAAGGGTATTTTTGACTTTAAAATATTATTATAAGGTATTATAGTCATAAAAAAAATTTTATTTTAAGGACATTGTAATCTTAACGTTGTTTATCAAATTTGATGGAAATTGGTTTTGGTTATAACCAATTCCACAAAATTGAATTCTAAGTTTCTATCCGAGTGAACAACACAATTTTTGTGGAATTCTTTTGAAGTAAACAGGCCCTTTCAATGTCTTTTCATCTCAGGTTTTGCATCTAAATTTTGAGTTAAGGTTCACTAATCATAAAGGTGTTATATTCGAACAAATTTAAGATTGACATGCAATCTGTTTGCTTACACTGACAGCATCAATCATAAACTCACCATCTAGAGCTATTTGTTTGATTTATCAACTGAACTAATAAAACTTAAATGTTATGCTATACTTATCATTTACTGTTCATCGGCAGGCAAATGCCACACGTGGCACGTGTGATGTACCAAAACTTGCACCACCTCCACCCGCTGCTGCTGATGGTGGTGGTGGCAGCGGAAGCTCACAATCACAATCTCCACCTGCATCAACTCCCACGAGCATTGCTCATTTGAATGCAAGACAAGTCCAACTGCATTGGCTGTTGGGGATAATTTTTGCCACGATGTTGTTATTATAGCTGTAATTATACTCATGCGTCAGCGTCAGGATATAACCGTTGTAGACGACGGATTTCGGAGGGTGGATGTTATATCCTAGTAGATTTTGTAATGTTTGTAGATGGAAAGAATGCTTTACCATGTCATGATGAGGACATTCTTATTCATTTCCCTTTGGGGGAAAAAAGAGATTACAAGGAAATTGTTTATTTATTACGCATTCTGTAAAGGGCTTTCTCATTATGCTCTTTGTTAATAAAGCACCCAACAAGTGATTATTTTTCTTCATTACTTTCTAATACCCTATTGTGCAATGCAGTTGGAAAGATCATGAATTTATTCCTTATGTTAAACACTTTAAATAAGTGAGATTTGAAGGATGAATTTGATTCCCCGTGTTTTTTTTTTTTTTTTATGCTAGAATTCGCAAATACTCACCCAGAATTCGCGTAAGGTGTTACAAGATCCTTTAAATGACAAACAAAACTCAAGTCCACATCAAAGTAACATAAAATCCCAATGATATTTCCAAGGGCATGTGAGCTTAAGTATAACAGCCAAAATCTAACAAATGATTGAAAGCTTCCTAACTTAGCTAAAAATGACGTCCAACAACCATCAATGAAGGGGACCAGGCAAGCTAGAATAAAGCTATACCCTTAGTTGCCAAGGTTTTATTAAGTCACAATACTTCTGCTGTATGGTTATTGAAAAAGCAAGCCATGTTACTACTTCTGACCCTACAAATAATAATATCATGATCTAACCTTCCCCTGGCTCAGCAGAATTTTTTTTTTTTTTTGCCTTCCTTATTACATAAAGAGACAATTGATCTTAAAACCTTTGCTTCATGAAACAAACATAGCTTTCAGGTAGAACGTGACTAAAAGTTTCTGCAACTCCAAATTCTTGGTTTACTTTTGTTAAACCAGAACCAGAATGAACTAAGCTGGTATGAGTCAAGCTCACCGGGTTTCCGGGTCAATTCGGCAAGTTGGGATGGTTTAATAAGACTGGTTTAGTATGAGTTAGTAGGGTTATATATATATATATTACAAGCTTCAATTTAGATTACATATAATTTTGACTTAATTGAACAACAATGTTTCTATTAAATTGAATTACATGAAAGGCCTAATGCTGAAAGAATATAAATGGACCCAACCCTCAACCAAAAGAACCTTTGTTATAACATGTTGAAGTCAATCTTGCTATGATGGAAGGTCTAATAAGGACAGCTATACAAGATACAAATAATGGAGTGGAATTAATTGACAACCACAAAAAGAAACTCACTTGGATGGGCCCTTGTCTAGTTGGAGCAAGCAAGCAACAATGCTGCAGTTTCTGCAATCCCACTTGCAATCAATTCTCCTCATTGCTTTTCTTTATGGCATTTGCCTGCACCTCACTTTTATCACCTGATTCTGTCTCCGGCTTATGCAAAGATTCACCGTTAACTATTTGCGTGCCTTTTGGCTCCCGCCCAGTTCCAATTCTCCGATCCTGCATGATTCATACACCATGAGATTGCCAATATGAAACTCAAACTAAGCCTAATTTATATGTAAGCATGGTAGCCTAATTTATATAGTTATAAGCATAGTGCTAGCTGATAAGAACTAAGAAAGTGTTAAGCTGTAATGCAATATAACAATAAGTATTGTGAGATTGATACAGACATCTTTAGTAGGGAACTCATCAGCTTCAAGCATATGTACAACGTGTCCCATTTTCGGTCTCTTCTGTGCATTTGGATCTACACAACGTAAAGCTACAAGAAGTGTCCGCTTCAATGCCCTCGACGAAGGCTTCTCCGGTAGCTTGGGATCTAACACACCTTCTGGATTTCTCTCGCTAACCATCTTTCTAAGCCAATCAATCAAATTCACCTGCATTTTATAGTCCATTAGTTTAAACCAATGAAGAAGAGGAGAACATGACAATATGTTGATTTAATGCGTACCTCTTCCGAAGGCCGGCTATAATCAACCGGATTCCTCCCAGAAATAATCTCCATTATAAGTATTCCAAAACTATAAACATCACTTCTTTCATTCAACATTCCTGTGCTTGCATATTCTGGGGCTACATAGCTGCAAAAGATCTAAATATTAGAATTTAGAGTATCTCCACACCTTTCGCACATAAAATAGAGAGATATAAGTTGTACATACCCAAATGTACCCATAACACGCGTTGTAATATAACTTCTTTCTGAGCAAAGAAGCTTTGCAAGACCAAAGTCTGAAACTTTGGCATTCCATAGCTTGTCAAGCAGAATATTACTGGATTTTATGTCTCGGTGAACGACTTTTGGTTCGAGTCCCTCATGAAGGTAAGCTAACCTATAATAAATAAATATGAGAATGAACTTGAATAGAAAAACGTTGAGTTATAGTAAGATTTTAACTTGATTTGGATTGGATTCTTACCCTTTTGCAGTTCCCAAGATGATATTCATTCTTATTTCCCAAGTAAGAGGACTACAAGGTCCTACATCCCCATGAAGCCATTGTTCCAAGTTCCCATTATTCACATACTCATATACCAACATCCTACAAATATAATTATAAAGAAACAGACCATAATTCAGTTTACCCAATTTAGCTAAGCCAGAAATACTCAGGACTACCACTAAAAAAGCAAGGAAAAGAAGAGAAACCTATGAGATCCTTCTGCACAATAACCAAGCAATCTCACTAAATTTTTATGTCTCACTCTTCCAATAGCTTCTACTTCTACTTTAAATTCTTTCTCTGCTTGTCCCCTGTATATAAAAATTTCAACTTTATTTAAAACTGAAATTGAAATGAATTCACATATTCAAATTGGAATTAGAATATTAGATGATTATAATTTAATTATATTACCTATTATTAAGCAAGTTTTTTACTGCTACTTGAGTGTTATCCCCTAAAATTCCATGGTAGACAATTCCATAACCTCCCTCACCAATCACATTTTCATCAGTAAACCCATTTGTAGAATCCTCCAATTCTCTCAAAGTATACCAATGTCCCCAACCCAGATGAGAAACATCTGGACCCACCATTGCCACCTGATCAACACCCCCGCCGCCGCCGCCGCCGCTGCCACCTCCGACACGTGGCGTTTCTCCTGAAGGATATGATATTAAATGCCCTTTTCCAATATCAATCTGAATCCCATGATAACCCATTGGACTTTCCTCCTCCGGTGGCATTAACAGCAAAGCTTGTCTTTCGTTTCCGACGACAATCTCCGGGTCAGGAGATGGGTCGTGCTGCCGGTTTACTCTAACGGGTTCAACTTTGATTTCTTGGATCTCTTTAGAAACAACAGGGATTGTAGGTTTCTTAGCAGTTTTAGACCGTTTTGAAGCGAGCCAGAGAGTAATAAGAAAAAGAACAAGCACAAAAGCTGTTCCAACACAAAAACCAAGAACTACCCATAATCGTAAACCGAAAATGGAGGTCGGTTTTGATAATTGATCAGTCATTAGCCCAGTTTTCTGATCAGGCATTGACTGCTCTGTTTTATTTTTTTCCCAACGGAGGAGAGAAAAAAACAGAGGCTTTATATAATATCTAAAACCTATGCATAGTGATTGTTTACTGTGTATAATCTACAAAAATTGTTAAGGAAGACAAAATAAAAAGAGAGAGAAAGAAGACAGTAAAAGTGAGAGTGAAGAAGGGAACACTTAGCAGCTGGCATGATGGGACTTTTAATGGAAGATAAGGGAAATTTTTGCTGGTTTTTCATTCAGAGTGGTTAATTTTAGGCGGGTAGGAGATGTTGAAATATCCAATAAAAAAAAAAAAATGGAAGTCGTACACTTGAAAGAGAAAGAGGAAGAGGAAGTAATTACAGTGTGAAAGTAGTTGATTGGAGAAAATTAATGTTTGGAGTGTAAAAAGTGAGGATTTTTAGTGGTCTGACTGGATTTGTTGGTTACTACTGAACATCATGATTGGGTTTTTCGTAGAAATGGAAGTGGAAATGAATAGCTTTTGCGTTTGTCCATCATTTGTTTGTTTGGTGTTTGACAATGGAATTGGAAGTGGATTTTTTTTTTTTTTTCTTTTTATAAATTTTCATTTTTTTTAATTAACAAATAGACGTGAGCACTGAAAATTGGTTAACCAAATAATCTGGTTCGATCTGCAGTTCTAAAAATCTAGAAACCGATTGGTTTTGATTCAGTGCTCGATTCTAGATATCTGAAGATTGAAAACTGAACCTATGGACTAAAACAATGTCGGTTTACATATGTATTAACCATAAGTTAAAAAGGATGAAGCCCGCTTTGCTTCTTCGTCTCTCCATTCTTCTGCCGCTCTGCTTCATTTCTCTGTTTCCTCTTTCATTCATCTCTTTCATTTCAGAGTACATCTGCTATTCACTACCACCTATTGCTACGATCAGCAGCTCATCATGCCTTGACTACCTCTCTCTCTCTCTCACACACATTATTGTTTGCACGAAAAAATTAAAAAAATAAATTAATTAAGTTAATTTGTTAGCTTAATTGTTTAATTAACTAATTGAAATATTAGTTAATTAAATTAAATGATTTATTTTAAGTGGCCAATTTAATTATTATTTAAATAATAATTATTGGAAATTATCTTTTTAAAATAAATTATGGATAATGTCAAAAATATGAAATCAATATGAGTGTGCCAAGTAGACCAATAAAATCGCTTCGCTTGGTGGGCAAGCATCTCCAAACTCATATAAATAACCTGCCACTCTTCAGTTTAAGGGGCTAGAAAATTCAAGCTTCAAAACTCTGGAAGAAAATGAAGTCTCGAAGCTCTTACGAATTGATGACACGATATCTCCTCAAAGTCCAAGGTCTTGTCCAACAATCGTCAATATAATTCAAGAGCAAGCCCGACACTTGGATTATCATCAAAGGCATTTCAACATAGATTCAAGATATAGTCATCGCAACTCTCGCTTCTTGTTAAAGATACAAATCAAGCTTCAAAGCTTTGACGATTTGAAGACGCAAGCTTTTCCAAAGTTTAAAGTCTTGTTCGATGATCGTCATTAAAAGTCCTCCGTGAAGATTCGAGATTAAGTCCCGGCGATCCTCGTTTCGTGTTCGTGATGCAAAGACATAATTCAAACTTAAAAGCTCTGTAATCAAACTCCGCAAACATTTACCAAATCCAAAGATCAAAGGCTTTTCAAAGTTTATAATTCAAGATCAAGTTAACGACCCTTGAATCGTTTTCATCAAAGTTCGTGATTCAAGATCAAGTCAACGCCCCTTCAATCATCTTCATCAAAGTTCGTGATTCAATATCAAATCTACGATGCTTTAATTGTCTTCATCAAAGTTTGTGATTCAAGATTAAGTTAACGACCCTTGAATCATTTTCATTAAAGTTCGTGATTCAAGATCAAGTCAACGAATCTCGTTTTATGTTCGTAGCAAAGAGAATAATCAGATGATTTTGTAATAGAAATTGTAATCGGACATTTATTCAAATAAAATCTTTTATTTGTTTTCAGGACTACAAAATTTGTTCATACATAGACTAAATCGCAAGTTGTTGTTACTTTCTTTGATCATCGACTCTCTGTAACCGAGGAGAGGAAACAGTGGCGAGTGGAGCATCATAGTGTTCTCTTCTCTTTAGTTTTGTCTTCTTTATGAGAAGACAGCAAGCTCGACAAGGTCGGTTCTCTGTTTCATTCATTTCAGCCTTTTTCTTCTCTTTACTTTGACAACTCAACTGCTCAAGTTCAACATTAAAGATCTTCAAGCCATGTTAGTAAGCAAGCTGGTTCTTTTCTTCTCACCTTTTCCTTTATATTTTCTGTTCCAATTTTGAATCTTAGCTCTATTTTGTGTTGATTGAATTCATTTTTGTATACAAATTACAATATAGCTTGGTTTATTGCAATTTTAGGTGATGTTAAATTTCAATTTAAAATCGAACCGAAATTGAACCGAAATATATGACTTGGTTTCTGTTTGGTTTTTCCAGGATCGATTCGATTTTTGTTGCACTCTGAACAATTTCATTTTTCATCGGTTTGGAATTTTTGGTTTGGTTCGGCCAACTAAACTGAAAATGCTCTCCCTATTAACGAGCGTGTTGACTCTTCATTGTCACCCAAACCAATAAATCCGATTTGATTGATCCAATGTTGTTGTTCTTATTGTTGTGGTGAGGCAATAGAATTATATTTTTTAAATTGGGGGTGGGAGATTTGAATTCTAATCTATTGCCAATCAGATGTACTTCTCACTAAATTATGCTAGATTATGCTTTTGATGTGCTATTTTTTATTTATTAAGTATATGTAATTAGAAGTGTTAAATGACTTTTAATTTATATTTTCATCAATGATATTTTTAAATTAAATATTTTAAATGGATTACACAATATAAAAGGCAACTTAAAATTTTATTATAACAAAATATTAACAAGTTTAAAATGTTAGTTAAATATTGTCATTTTATATTTTGTTTAATATTCGTATTATCAATATCTTATTGTTAAATACATGTATTTACAAATAAATGCACATATTTAATATTCATGATAATAAAAAATATGTATATTAATACATATATAAAAGTAAATATGCAAAATTTATTGAAAATTTTTGATACAATAAATAATAAAATAAAAAAAATAAACTTATATATATATATTAGTGACATTATTTGAAGTAAGTGAATATCCTTAATTTAGTCTAACAACTTCAATCATGGATACGTTTATTGTAGAGCTATAACCAATAATTTCTTTCGTATTCTACTTGTTAACACAAATTTATAGCATGAGGAGGAGTGTTAGTAGGTATTGGGTAATATAATTAGCACCTAATTTTATTTTCATACGGATTGCTTATGAACTTAATTATACAATACTAATAATCCTATCATGTCAACTTCTATATTTTTGTACACAAGCTTCTTTTCTTTTGTTTGCATATTGCACGCAAATTCATTTGTTCCCACTAAAACAAATAATATCCCAAGCAATAAATATTAGTGGCAATAATAACAATAATGATAGCTCAAACATGATAATGATGTTTGCATTTTGTCAATAATCTATGTTTTCAATTTTAATGGTGGTTGGGGGTTTTGGACATTCCCTTGTTATCCAACCTTTTTTTAATGAATACTTCATTAATTTGTGGAATGTTAATCAATTAAAGGAGGGATAATATTTGGAATTTGGTAACTAGCATAAGAAAAAGAAGTCTTAACGAGAAATAATTATAGGATGTAACGGCAACGGTATATTAATAGCTAAGGTATCGTAACCAATCAATAAAATTAAGATACTTGGCATTATTTTGAATTATTTTTTAATTAAATTACTGTATAATATAATAAGATTGCATGAATTAACAGTTGTGAATCCATCAATATGCACCACCCTGATCAGAGAAAGTTTTATTGTAGCCAAAGTAATGATTGTTTTAGAGCCAGTTCTTCCAAAAACAAAGGGTCCATGAAGCTAACGTGAGATGCGACCTTGAAATCTACCAGTCAATCTCCATAGCAAAGCTCATAGAAAACAGTTTCAACTTTGCTTCACCTTCATCAATTTCTTCAGCTTGAACCTCGATCAGCAGGCGCATCGTTGAGGTGAATCTCGAATGTTTCATAATCCTCTCCGTCGAAAAAGCAATTGCCCAGATTAAACTCATAGAGCCAAACAAAGCCCAATGACTAATTAATTTTTTCCCTTAAAC
>CATIWJ010331261.1:0-30789 GCA_949640765.1 Croton laevigatus | reverse complement strand
GCTTTCCCGCTATTCCCTTCGGTTATACTATTTCGTTACTGTGCGGGCATTTTTAAGAATTTTGGGCAAGAGAGCGAAAATATTTGTTTTGAAAAAGCTGACAAACCTTGGTTATTAATGACATGTCAGCGCCATGTCATCGGGTTCACCGGCTACAACCTAATAAACGGGCAAAATCTATTTCTTTGCAAATTCTTGCAAAGGTCAGGTATTTTTTGGCAAGATTTTAAAGTTTATGTACGTTTGTGAAATGACACCTAAAGTTCAGGTATATTTGATGTAATTTACCCGAAATGTTATGAATCAATTGGCAAGTCCAATCCCAATATCTTGACTTTGAATGGCAATGCATCGTATACAGGAAGTCGAGTGGGCAGGTTTGTCTGAGTAGAAAGACAAAAAATTGAACTTAAAATCTTATATATATATATATATATATTTGTATTCACGTTTATTGATTGGTTGATTTTTATTCACTTGTATGCACTGTTATTGACTTTACATGTATTTATATTTATTGAATTTTATTTTAGATGTGGCTATTGTACGAACGTCTACATTTTTTTTTCAATTTTTTATTTTTTTTTAAATTTTTTTTTGAGAAATTAAAATTATATATTGGTTATATTTAGTCTCGACATCTATTTTATAGGGTCGTAATTTATAAATTTGACTTTTTAAAAAAAAATCTTATAAAATAAGTAGAACAGTTGAGACTATTAAACTTAACGGTTTTATTTATTTTTAAACAGAGTTATATCTACAAACTGCGATTACCTAAAATTAATCTCGAAAAATAATTTATAATTTTATTTTTTAAAAATAAAATTAAAAAAAAAAAAAGAAAGCGGGCATCCGCATATACGCACCACCCTTTTATTTTTATTGATGCAAAGCTTTCTTTTTATGTTGACACAAACAAACGCCTCTTTCCTTGTAATATGCACTTCCCAAAGCAAAATAGTGATAGAGAGAGAGAAGAGACACATAAAACTGCAGGTTATTTCTTCTCTCTAAGTATATTTAAATAATATAAAGTGTTTCTTTTTCTCTCAACTGTCTTGTCTGGCGGTCTTTTTCTCAAGTGCTACAAGGCTTCTCCACTGGCCATAAACAAACTTTGCAGCCTTTCTCTGTCAGAGCTCTCTCTCTCTCTCTCTTTTATTTTTTACGGTTTTTCATTTAATTGTGGTTTATGTATAGAATGGAAGCATCTGCCAAAGTTACAAAAGCACTTACATGACTCTGCAAAAGCTTTTGCAATAACTCTCTCTTCACTTAATAATTCAACCAGACCCATAAAATAATAAAACAACCAAAAACCCATTAAACAGACAAAACTCTCTCTCTCCCCTATGGATTTCTCTCTGAAACAATGGGGAAACCAGCATGAGTCAGAGGAACAACAAGAACCAGAGCAGCAGCAACGACCATCTGCCAAGATGCCTAAACTCCTCTTGGATTCCCATAAACAACCACCACTTCAAAGCCCATCATCTTCTCCTCTTTCTTTGTTTGTAACTCAACAGCTCAACAGTAAAATCTGTAACTTGTCAGCTCTTTCAGATTCAACCACCAGACTTCCCAGTTAATAAATTAAATACTTACCTTTTTCTTGCAATCTATCTTTCTCATCTAACAAAGTATTTCTAGTTTCTTACTCTATAAAGTTAATGTTTTTTTATTTTTTTATTTTGGTTCAAATGTTAGGTATGAGTGGGAGTTACTTTAGCTTGGCTCAATGGCAAGAGCTAGAGCTTCAAGCTTTGATCTATAGATATATGTCGGCTGGTGCTACTGTTCCTCCTGAGCTACTTCAACCGATCAAGAAAAGCATTATTCATTCTCCATATTTCATTCATCATCACCCACTTCAGCAGTACTCTTATTATCAACCAGCTTGTAAGTATTTAATAATACTAGTAATTAATTATTTTCTTGGGAAGTTTAAAGATAGAAGAAGACTGTCTGTTTTCTTTGATATGCGTTCCTTTTGCTTCATGCTTTTCTTGGTAAAATACATTTTATTTTGTTTTCTTGATCTTGGTAAAAACAAGATCTTCTCTGTTTGTTTGTATGTTTCTTTATTTATTGTTGTATAGATCACTGCTACTAGAGATATCGATATGTTGTTGTATCAGTGTTGCAAACAGGGTATTGGGGAAGAGCAGCTATGGATCCGGAGCCAGGTCGTTGCCGGAGAACAGATGGAAAGAAATGGCGGTGCTCGAGAGACGTCGTGCCCGGCCAGAAATATTGCGAGCGCCACGTGCATCGTGGCCGCAATCGTTCAAGAAAGCCTGTGGAAAACCCCACACCTACCACCACTACCGTTGCCGCCGCCGCCGCCGCCACCACCACCACCACCACCAACAACACTATTGCTACGGTTGGTGCCGGCGGCGGTGGTGCTTTTAACAGCACTTCGTCCATCCACACACCTCCCCTAGCAGCGGTTACTAACGAGACAAGTTTTTCATTTTCTGGGCAAACGCCTTCGAATGATATCTTTCATCTCAACAATGGGTAAAAATCTTAATACCTAGTAAATGCATTTTTAGTTGGATAATTAATTATGATTTAATGCATTATGACTAAGCTAAAGAAAAGTCAAATTGGATTGAAGTTTGAAGGAATATTGATTTCATATTTGGGGTTGGGGAACATGAGGGATCTTTACACTTTATTAGAATATAATGAGATATTTGGCAATAGTAGGGACCCTATTTACATAATGTCTCAAATATGGGTAAGAGCTTTAGATTCTATAGTAAACTACAAAGTGACCCCTAACCACAACTTTTGAAGATATGGTTTTCCTCTCTGCATGTGCTTTTACCAACTTTTCTATTATGTATTGTTCTTTGCTTCATCTTTTTGCTCTTGTTGCCCATATTCTTTAGCAGCGGCTCAGATTCTAAGCCTGAAATCAAAGGTGTTCTTGGACCTCAAACTGAGATTAATAAAAGAAATGAGGGTCGCATTTTAAGGCACTTTTTCGACGATTGGCCGCGGACGCATCAAGAATCTGATACTGTTAGGAAAAGCAATCCCAGTTCAATGAATTCTGCAACCTGTCTTTCAATCTCAATGCCTGGAAACTCATCTTCAGATGTGTCATTGAAGTTGTCTACAGGAAGTGCGGAGGAACAGGCCAGTGCAAGGGACCAATCCCAAGTGAATTGGACCGGTAGCTGGGGTACAACCCAGGTGACCTCCATGGGGGGACCCCTTGCTGAGGCACTCAGATCTTCCAGCTCCAATTTGTCCCCAACTAGCGTTCTATACCACCTGCTTCGCAGCTCTGCATCTGAAACCAGCTATATTAGCTCTTGATTCTCCTGTTTTGTATATACCTTAATAATAGGTTTTTGCTTTTAATGTGTGTTGATTTAGTTAGCGACGAAAACCCTCCTATTACGAAATCCGTAAGTGCTATATGGAATGCATGTATTCTTTTAATTGGTTGAGTGGAGTGATTTATTGTGTATTTCGAAGACTTTTTTTCTTTGAAAGATTTTGAGCGGCTACTTAATGGTCAAAGATGAGTATCCTGCTTCATTTGAATATATTCGGAACTTAATTTTTCCTTGTATAAAGAAGCTCACGATATGTTTAAAAAAAAAAAGCTCATAATTTTTCACGGTTGTTTACTATACACAAATTCGCACTTAACGCGGATAATTATTGGCAAAATGTAAATAAAGCATTTACAGGATAATGAAAAACAAAAATAGCATTGGCCATTATTTAAAAGGTTCAAGCTTCACTATGATTTTTCCATCGCAGTTTTAGCACGTTTCAGCCTTTCCCCTTGTGCTTAGTAGCTCGTAATGTGCTGAGCATAAAAAGGAAAAAGAAACCTTCCTTGAGGATTGTGGCATGAATATAGGCTCAATTCTCAAATAATGTCACTCTTGCAGATCAGCATTGCCATTCCTGCTTCAGAATCTGTTAGAAGAATCTGTTTTAGCCATCAACAGTGGTAGTAGTAGGCTCAGTGATAGTTGGTTGCTTTTCATCCACCACCACAGCTGTAGTAGTGGGTTCAGCGATTGTTGGTTCCTTTTCATCCTCCACTAAAGCATAAACCACCGCTGTTCTACTCGGTGCATACACCAACAAGGATCGGGGTCGATTATCATACCATCCTTCCTGCAAAAGTTTAATATACAAGTTCAAAACACATTTTCCTCTATGCTTATAAATGAGGCATTAAACAGGAAAGTGAAATTCGAATCAAAATTTTAGTAAAACTTCCTTACAGAAGTGAAGTACTCAGCACCATGATCAAGCCTGCTGAAGCCTCCAAACAAGGGATCATCAGAGTCCAAGACAATCTAGAAAGAGAATATAACATTATCTAAAATATTAAATTGAAAATAAAAAATAAAACCTTCAGTGTTCTTGACTATATGTTCTCAAAATATTACTCCCCATTCGATTTATTAGAAAATTATCATATTCGATTTATATAGAGAAAAAATTGGTCATTCATGAATTTACATTGAGAAATTTCTCAGGAAAATCATAATTTAAATGAAAGCGTACAAGGACAATACTGTCCTTAATAATGTATGGTTTAATATTAAACAAGACTAAATTAGTTGCAAGTTGAATTGAAAGTCTATATGCAATTTTCAAACACACAAGCACTCTCTCTCTCCAAAAAGAAAGAAAAAAAAAATATTTGAAGCTGCAACAATATAACAAGTGTACATATTTACAACAAAAAAAGAAGATAATAAACAAAATGTGCACAATTAATTAAAATAAGTTCACATTTATATGAAAAAACAATACAAAAGTTAAAAAAAAAAAAGTGCACTGTTAAAAAAATGCAAGCGCATAGATTTACAATACCACTAGAAGTAACTGTAGAAAAAATGAGTATCTTTCTCTCACTCTCACAATTTGCAATTTGTGTTCAATACATCTTTTTTTTCAATCGTGATTTAAATTTTGTTAAGTTAAAAATTAGAAATGAGTTAATGAAATTGGAAAACTTGTATTACATCCAAACATTTGCACTTCCTATAACCTATCGTTTCAAGGGCAATTTTGAAATGAACGATACGAATTTATGAGAAATTAAGTAAATCGAGCGGAAGGGAATAGGGAAAAAAAAATTAGGACACTTGGACTAAAGCAATGATCAACACTGAGCCATTCATTTTCACATCACATGCTGAGGCCCATAATTAAAACAGCAGAGAAATGTTGCTATATGACCACTGAAAGGAAGAGGGAAAATAGACAATACCTTGTACTTCCCTGGTTTTGCGCAACCAACCTGATAGTCAAAATAGCTGTTACTCCAGTGAAAATTAAACACAAAAAGAAGATTTCCTCTCTCAAAGACGATGACCCGATCTCCTTCGTGTTTTCGAGTTATATATTGGTGCTCGGAAGTCATGAACTGCATAAATATTCATAGTATATTAATTCCATTTAAGAAAAATGAACAATCCACCAAGAGCATAGCCTTTATGCAAGCTCAAAAAGGATTCCTCCCATTAACACAATACAAGACAGGAAACAATATATCAAGCTTTTTAGTACTCGATGTGTAAGTTTTCACTGTGCTTATATACCTAAAATTCTAAACCTTTCAACATGAAATTAATTACAGCTAACAATTTATAAATCAGTAGATGAGGGTTACCATTATGCTTAATAAGATATCCTGCCCAACAAGTAAAAAATGGGAAGATTTGGTAGCATTGAAGCAAAATTACAAAGTAAAATTACTTCTTAATTTCAGCAAAAACAACCATGGTAATAATGGTTAAAGAAAACAAATTATTTATAAATAGTTAATATTTTCGAAGAAGAACCAAAACAGGGAAGTAATATGAGAAGGATATGTAATCCACAGGTCATTAGGGACAACTTTACACCCAGCCAGTATCTGAAATTGTGAGGTTAATTTGAAACAATGTCTGATTTTAACGTTACTGATTTTTTTTTCATTTGCAAATTCGCATGGTAGGGGTTTTTTAAAACCACAAGGTATAATAAAAATGATAATAATCTCCTACAAGGTAGGGGTTAAAAATGAATAATTTGAATCTGGAATTCCATTCAAGGGCACGACCAGAGCGCAGGGGAGATTCCAAAACCAATACTCTTGAGGTCAGCAAGTACCAGTAATTCTTATTCTTTAAACAATATATGCAGCTTAATAAAATACAAATGGATGGTCCACAAATCCAGGACAGCCACATCAAAACGAATAGAAATAAGGTATGATTGTAACTTACACCATGGGCCTCTTCAACATGCTGCATTGCCCGATCAAATTCCTGCATTCCCCGATATCTTAGATAATCTGCATCTCCCTGTGCACGCTCAAGAAATATAAATCAGTAACATCCAAAAACCTAGAACTGTCTGGATTCACAAGGCACAAAAGAGAAATGAAACAATTGTTAGACTAAGGAAAAAGAAACTAATGACGTTACTGTGCAATGGATGCTTTATAATCTGCTGGTTAGGAAATTTTGGGAAAATGTTTTACAGAGACTAGTCAATAAAGGAACTTCTCCCTGAAGATGGTAGTTCAAAGGCAAATGTAACCTTATTCACTGGAATAAAATTGAGCAAACTAAGAAGTAACATGTTCATGTAGTATTAGCTTTGCTCAAACTCAGAACGACACCCAGGTTGGCAACCCAGTTTCTAAAAGATTCCCTCATGACCACGTGGATTTATGCCCTTGAATAAGCCAACAAATTATGAAGGATCCTCCATTGATTGCATTGTAAAGAAATATCAATGACTCCTTATTAAATTGGTTTGCTTTGTATATGTTTCCGCATGGCTGTTAATTTTTCCACACCTCTGTTATTACTCACCCTAAAGCAGAGTTCAACACAAATTCTAGGCAAGATCATTCAAGTTTTTTGTTTCTTCATACAGCAGAAAGTGCTCTATCATGTAAACCAATCAGCAACTAATATCAAAACTAAATGACAACAAAAGAATCGATGAAGCCACAAAACTTGGCCAACAGGAAGGAGCTAAAAAAAAAATGAACTTACCAAATCAAATCTACGTCGGCATTTATCATAACTGAAATTGTTCCCTGCTCTTGGAAAATCAATCCACTCTAATTCAAAAAAAAAAAAATGATGAACCATGGAGGAATATCAGTTCATCCAATACTGATGACTAAAAGGAGGTACACAACTAATAACCAGTTTGACCAAGTTAAGTGATCTTACCAGGATGTCCAAATTCATTACCCATAAAATTTAAATATGCTTCTCCACCTAATCCCATGGTAATAAGCCTGATCATTTTGTGTAATGCTATTCCACGATCTATAAGAGGGGTAGATGGTCTGTCCAGAGCCATAAAGTCGTACATGTCCTGAGAAAGGAACTTATCATAAGATAGGTAGTATGATACTAACCATTAAGTTTCCCTAACTTGCACATGTTCTTATAATCTTTAATCTCTTACATGGTGCTGTTTGTTTGACTCCAAAAATATGAGAAAAAATAAGTTAAGCATCAACTTAACCTACAAAAGGGCAGTAACATCTTTTGCCTCGAATTTTCCAATCTATGTTTGATAATGGCAAGTAAAACCTTGCATAGACAAATTATGCTCTGTAACAACATATAAGTCGAACAGAGTAAAATTATGAGCATGAATTTCATAAGTATAATTTTTTGGACTTCTCTAATGTTATACGACAGTTTCCAATCTTCTACAGCAAGGATGTTTTTCAAAGTAATAAAAATAGCTATGCATAATCAACCACACTTAAAAAACTAAAGCATGCTAACACTTCAACTGTTGAATCATGTTTAGTTGTTTATGTGCATATACAGGTTGAGTGATCTGCACAACGTTAATAAGCAAGAAATTCTCAGACCTTGTCCATCAACCAAAAGGCGATAGTTTTGTCGCCAACAAGAGCTTGGTCATGGCTTTCAGCATAAGCAACACACTTTTCCAACCACCTTCTGTTGGTCAGGGTGTGTACAATATCAACCATTCTCCAGTCTTCATCTCTCTTCCTACACCGAGTAGTAACAAAAGCCAATAAATACATTTGGTATGACATCTTAAACCTAACATCCAAACAGTCAGTATCAATAAAAACCAATAAGTATATTGCATTTAGTCTCACACCGTAAAACTAACATCCATAACAGGAAGTTAAAAAGAAATTCTAAAGATCTTTTTGAGAACATACTTGAGAATCTCAATCCACTTATCAGCAATGGCCATTTGGAGACGATAGTCAAATCCAACACCACCATCTTCAACTGGAATACAAAATGTTGGCATTCCACTAACCTGTAAAGAAACATATTATTATATAAGCAGCAGAGGCAGTCTAGTGATAGAGAATTTTATCAGAGGAAGCAGAGTCCTCAGATGATTTCTTCAAAGATAATATTGACTTACATCTTCACCAATAGTGACAGCCTCAGGGAAGAGGCCATGAATCATATCATTCACCAGCATCAAATAGACCACAGCATCTACATCAGTCGCAAATCCGAAGTATTCATTGTAATTACCAGTGAAAGCTACCTACAGAGCTCACAAAAATTTGTCAGGAGGAAGGGAGGTCAACAAAATACAAAGCCAGGAAAGCAAATAATTTAGTTGCATTGTTAATAGGCAGAGTCAAAAGCACCTCTGAGATCTCACCAGTAGAGCTCAGCATAAGGTTTTGTTTATTTAAACTAAGCAGCAAGTTCAAAAAAGTACAAAGATCAAGTTTCTGTTATTTCTATCAGACAATTTAGGTATATGAAACCTTTCTGATCAATAATTAAACAAGACCAAGATTCTAATTTCACAGCCAGAAAAATCCAAGGCATATAAATGATACCTGCAATCCATGATGGGTGTACATCATAGATGTCACACCATCAAATCTAAATCCATCAAACTTATACTCATCCAACCACCATCTTGCATTCGAAAGAAGATACCTTAGCACCTGGATCAATAAGCAAGGGATGGTCCTAATAAATGAAAGTATAAAGGGCAGAAAAAACACCCCAGATTCAATACGGTGAACTATTTCTCAAGCTTCAGACCATGACATACCTCCCAGCTTCCATAGTTGAAAAGACGAGAGTCCCACATCCAATGATGACCCCGAGATCCAGAGTGGAAGTAGTGGCCATCAGTACCATCAAACATGTTCAGCCCATCCAAAGTATTATTTGAAGAGTGGCTGGATTTGTCAAGGCTAAGTGTTAATGAATATACTGAAATGATGAGGCAATCAAATTCAGCTAAGAACCACAGCAAATTATCCCAATTGAAATGGAAGTAAAAGAAAATAAGAGATCATTTCCAATAATAAAATTGAACACATAGATGCAACACAAACACAGGCCCAGCAAACATCATGCACGAGAAGACAGATTCTACCACATACGCCAACACAGGCTCAGCAAACATCATGCACGAGAAGACAGATTCTACCACATAAATTCGAGAGATAATCAGATAAACTCCTGTCTAAAACCTCAGATGAGGATAAATTAATTTCTCTCCTAACTATGTCATTAATCCATAACAGTGTAACCTCAGATGCAGTTATATATGCGGATCAAATTTGAACATTTTGAAAGTCACCCAAAGAGAGTTGAGCAGCTCACATAATGATGTTGCCATAAAGGGAAACAAAAGAAGAAAAAGAAAAGAAAATCACAAACAATTTAACCTTAGAATTCTTCCAGGGTAGATACCCACCCCTGAATACAAAAGATGAAAGATAAAGAGTCCACCTACAGACCAAACAAACCCTAATATATCAGGGCGTAAATATCATCAGCTTTTTTAATGCTTACGGCAACAATTACCTATGAACAATATCCATGAGAACAAGCAGCCCTAACTCATGAGCTCTATCGATCAGGGACTTCAAATCATCAGGAGTTCCAAACCGGCTACTAGGTGCAAAAAAGTTTGTGACATGGTACCTGAATTGGACAAAAAGGAACTCTCAATTTATAAGGTGAGAGGAAAGAAAGCCCAGTGTATCCAATAGCAAGCAACAATTTTGGTTAAAATTCAGAAGGAAAAAGTGAATAATGAAGATGCAGCTCATGGCAGATAAATACTGTACCCAAAACTAGCATAATATGAGTGCTCTTGAATGGCCATAATCTGCACAGCATTATAGCCAAGCTTTTTGATGCGAGGTAGCACTTCATCTCTAAAGTTCGCATATGTATTAATAACTGGTTCCTGCATTCCGCGATCAGTTATATCGCAAATGAGAAATAACAGACTAAAGAAAAACGAACGGAAAAAAAAAACATAAGGAAATATTGCGGCACATATTTACTATTTATTATTGAAACAAAATTAAGTATCCAATCCTCGTTAGGCACAGAGATTTAATCAACTGGAATTTTTTTTTCTAGTAACTCAATACAAGCCATTCAACAAGTTGAAACATAAAAAATCAACCCAAAGTCAAACCAAAAAATATATGTATTCCAAAATTATAGTAAATAAATTAATCTGCAAAAGCCATATTCTGAATAATAGGGTGACAAATGAGGAAGCCAAGCTTCTTTAGCACTCTCAAGCCCATCCAAGTTATCAGAATGAGCTGAAAAGCAGGCTAGGGGGATTCGATTTAATAATCTACTATTCTGTAAATGAATGCATTCATAAATTCATTAGAGGAAATATTTGTTAAAAGACTCAATAAACTTAACTGTATCTTCTTTTTTTTCTGCATTATAAGATATGTAATCATATGCAACTTGTATGGACCAGAACAGCAATTAAATGAAATCATATTACACTTTCCATAAGATTCTTTCAATAAACAGTTGAAAATAAAACAATCAATTTAAAAAAAAAAAAAGTTATTAAAATCAGGATTTTACCTGAAATTGTTACCATATACAAAATCAGATTGTAAAATCGAATTGTAAGATTTTATAAACAACTTTAAAATATCAAATAACTTGTATCCAAATATATAATAAGTTAAGAAAAAACTAAATAAAATAAAACATAAATTAAATACAAATTAAAAGAGTAATTTACATTTTTTACCAAATTAATACTATCTTTTTTCACATTTTCATTACTGATCTCTAAAATTTTCATATGTAGCGTTTAATGTAAAAATGTCTCACTTATCAACATTGAGTCTCAAAATTTGAGTCCCTAAATAGTCAAGTTTTGTTATTTCAACCATTTATAAACTTAACTAAATTTTACAGGTTCTAAAAATTTGAATATTTCAATAAATTTGTATTTAAATTAGAATTTATCTCAAATTCAACAAGATTTTTACATGGTAAAATTTATCTCAAACCTCAAAGATGATCTTGAATGGTGCAACGATTGAATTAAATTTTTTAAATAAGAACAACCATAAAGATGACAATGAACAGTGAATAATTCAATCAAAAATTTTAAATGCAAGAGTGGAAAGCTGCACACCGTGCTACTCATTCCAACATGTGACTCATAAATCCTAAGTGATTTTGGTCTCTTTGGCTGAGGATGTTTGAACACATACTTCTCCTGCAAAGAAGTGAACAAACGTGTGTATCAAAATGAAGAGAGTAATTCGACCAAGTTTTGCAATCATAATCTTTGTGAGGATAAAGCATTTGCTAGCTTATCACAAAACAAAAAAATAGGGGGAAAAAAGAGGCTGCAATCTCCAAGTAATTATGCATGGATTTCTTACTTGTACAACATAGGTTAAAGCTATAGAACATTTGATCTAGACATTAATTATCAAGAAAAGAAAACCACCACTGTGATACTCTTTAAACTAACAAACAATTCTAGCCTGCAAAATATATAAAATTCCAATTCAACCATGAAAAACATTCAGTTCTCTTCACTTCTATGCCGTTATTTCTGGTCTAAAGAGGCTGACAGTTAAGACACCAATACACCGAATAATTTGGCAGCACCAATAGTTAATATTTTGCAGCTAAATTTCAACATTTTTACCCTGCTGCATTTTTATCCTGCTTTCTTTACTAAAACTTCATACAGTATCAACAAATAATTCAAAGTTCAAACTCACTAACTTTTAAATGGTTCCAGAAAAAAAAAAAAATAATAATAATAGAGAAGATAACAAAGAAACATACCTCCTCTGGCGGATCATAGTATATGCCATTGTATGGGATTTCGCCTGGTGCCTGTACTGAGAACTTGATCCAAGCAGGAATAGAGTCTTTGATGCCAGATGGAGTGTCCATGCGTATCTATACTTGTCAAAGTATCGTTTCTTGCTCAGTTAAGGAGTTTTAGATTCATAATAGTTTTGTCCAAACAATGCAGTTCAGTTCTGACACCACATGAACTCAAGGACTTAATTATTACTGCTAAGGTTTCGCAATGAATGCTAACTGCTAAAATGAGATCTCATCTCAATTCAATGCTAGAAGCTAAGGTGATTTCAGAGCAGACATGACTCCCAAACAAGTGTGAAAAATATGAAGAAAAAGCTAAGCTCACATACTTCTAGACAAATATGCATATGATATTCATAGTTTCTCAATAAAGGAAAAGACAGAACAGCAGATTATGCTAAATTCGCAGTGATTTGAAGTACATGACTGAGGGAGAGATGCTAGGCTTTAACAAAATACAGTCAGGTCTATTGTTGAGGGACAGAAGGACCAACAAAGAAATCACTCTACAAAATATCCAGAGAATAGAGAGCTCTATTAATTTTCTCTTGAATTATTTTGTATCATCCTTCTTCTAACTTCATAATTCTCTTCTTAGTTCTTACCTTATAATACAATTATTCACGCATATATACATTAAAAACGAAAAACATGTACAACCTCAAATAGCTATTTCCAGTATGAAACCTGGGGCCTGTCCCAGATAATTAATGATAACAACAACTTATTCCAGGGAAAGCAGATCAACAAACCACAGATAATATAGAGAGAAATCTTCACCCAGCAAAGAAGGTACCATATTTCACAAAAGCTGAGCACTTATCCCTTTTCTTTTTATGAAATTTAAGATGTTTATGGCATATAAGCGCCGCGCAAGCATGTCTCAGCTATCAAATAAGAACATGATAACCTTTTACAGATTCAGATAGTGATAGGAATATTGGGCCAAGGCCTTATTTAGTTTATAAGCACAGAAATAAGGGTGGAGAGCAAGAAAAGTAGGATGCCACCTCACCAAGATAGTTAGGATAGTAGTATTATTATATATAGAGGGAAGAATTGTAATAGTGGATATCTTTTGGCTATTCAAATATTTTGGACAGAATATCTTCTGTACAGGCTTTGCCTTGGGAAGGGTAGACTTGTTCTCCCTTTGGAAGGGTAGAGTTCACTCTCCCTTTGATTATCAATATAATTTCATCTCTTTCATCTAATTTATCTCTGTTGTTACTCTATTTTACGTCTATAAACGTTCACTTCTCTAGCATTGGTCCGACTTGCCGGCGCTCCAATCGGCGATCCCAAATACCCAAATGGATAGTAGAGTGGAAAACCTAGAGAAGAATGTAGCCACCATTGGTGAATCCCTCTCATCCTTCAAGCTTGAAACCCAACGTCAACACAATGAAACAGTGAAAATCTTATCTGAAATAAATCAAGCCAACCATCAGTGACCTCAAACTATTACTGACTACAGGCAAATACCCATTTCCCATTTCCACCGTTTCTCACCCAAACCCACAAACCCATGTCCACCCATTAACTCCTACCCATAGCTCAACACCCAAGTCACCCACACCCTCCCATCAAGATTCAGAGACCGCACCCATTAACCCAAACAAAAACATTAAAACACAACTTAACTTGAGTCAATCGGATATGCTATCCTCAACGAAGCAGTTGAGAACCGTCCCTGATTTCATCAATGCCTTCATTTATGGGGGCAGCACAGACGCCATACACCAATTCCCTACTCATCGGGTATTTCTTGAATGGACTAAAGGAGGAAATCCGCGTGAAGATCAGATCTACTGAAACCCTAGATCTATTTCGGTTGATGCGCATTGCAAGGGAAATGGAACAAGACCTCCGCCATTCATCCAGATCCAAGATCTCTAGTCGCCTCTCTTTCGGTGAACCAAACATTAAACCACTACCCAGCCCAAGCCCAAAACCTGTTCACCCCATTCCAAACCGACCCAACCCGATCACCCAAACACCCACCAAACCCGCCACACTCAACTCTACCATTCACCAATAGCACGGAGTTTCCCCCCAACCTTCAGCACTACCAGCACCAACACCAACAACAGACAACAATCCAACTAGAGAGCATAGAGTTTGGGATTTCTCGCATAAGGATTACCATGATTTAAGAGCAAAGGGACTCTGTTTTCGGTGCAAACAACCGTATTCCCTTCTCCATGTCTGTCCAAACAAATCTTTGAAGGCTATAATCACAGGAGAAGATGAAGCTTTTCAAGAGACCACAAGTGAAATGACACCCACTTTTCCTTCCTTGACATTCCACTATTTTCGACACGGGATAATTCTAGGCCCAGGACAATGAAACTCTTCGCATTGTTAAAAACACAATCAGTCATCGTGATGGTAGATGGAGGAGCCATCTTCGCTTCTACAGAATCGGTGAAAGCTCTAAATCTCACTTCTATACAACAGCTTCAACAACCTGAGTACTCTAACCTATTATGGACATTAATTCATGCATCCATCCAATTTGCGAGTCTTTTATTCTTGCAACAGCAGCAAGAACTTCAATGCGACTTTAACAATGACAAGGATAAGATCCTAAGGCTGCTTTGGCACCATGTTCTTGAAGCACAACGGTCATTGATCAAGTATGCCAACACATTATTGCCAGACTCTTCTACAATCCCACAAGAATCAATGCTGAACCTACCCACGAATTGTCACACCATCATGCGAGGGAATCAACACGATCCACAACTACTAGTCAACTAGCAAGGAAATATGGTGAAGAGAATGCCAATTGGGATGACAAGTGTGACATGAGGGCTCAATTTCTCAACTTCAGCCTTGAGGACAAAGCTCCTTCTCCGGAGGGCAGTAATGATAAGAATATTGGGCCAAGGCCTTATTTAGTTTATAGGCACAAAAAGAAGGGGGGAGAGCAAGAAAAGTAGGATGCCACATCACCAAGATAGTTAGGATAGTAGCATTATTATATATAGAGGGAAGAATTGTAATAGTGGATATCTTTTGGCTATTCACATATTTTGGACAGCATATCTTCTGTACGGGCTTTGCCTTGGGAAGGGTAGACTTGTTCTCCCTTTGGAAGGGTAGAGTTCACTCTCGCTTTGATTATCAATATAATTTCATCCTACTTCTTCTCCCACTGTTTCATCTAATTTATCTCTGTTGTTACTCTATTTTCCGTCTATAAACGTTCACTTCTCTATCAGATAGTACCATTATTCTCTGGATTCTAGGCAACTGATATAAAAAAAAACAAACATGTATCATTAACATGTTTTCTGGTAGTGTCAATGTTGCTTGATTGCACAAGATATTCACCAGCTACATATAAAGTCCATTTTCCTGCACTAGCTGATATTTACTTTTTCCAGCAATTTCATTTCAACAAACAACTGGACACAATACATTCCTCAAAGTTACCATTTACCACTGTGTGAATACATCTTCAGACATTAAGGATAGAGAAGCCACTTACTTTTATTGCTTGAAGGAGAGGAAATAAAAGTATGCAACAGAAATGTTAATGAACAGAGAGAGTCAAATTTAGGTATAAGAACCATACTGTGTATAGTAAGATTCCAAAGTTAATTCTTGAATAAATATTACCTTAACTCGAGAACCATGAGGAATTGGCGTTGAACCATCTGCATTATTAGGCAAGAAGATCTCCCAGACACCAAATTCATTCTGCATAGATAGGTGAGTTTCAGTGGCATGTAAGTAAAAGGTGATTTACCAGAGAAGGATTCAAATGTAATAACTAAATGACAATCATCACAGAATCATCAATTGATGAAATTACTACATGGTTTACTGACTAAATGTCAATGCTCTTACATCCACCAATATATATATATATATATATATATATAATAAACTACCTCAACCAAATGTCCCCTTTCTTAACATAAAATCTACCATACAAGTGATCAGACAACATACCTAAGGGAAACAAAAAATAAACTACCTCAACCATATGTCCCCTTTCTTAACATACAATCTACAATACAAGTAATCCTACAACACAACTAATGCCAATGCTAATTCTCATTCCCCAACTGTAACGTAATTCAAATCAAGTTGACCCAAGATAACACCCATACAATAATATACCCAAAAAAAAAAAAATTGCACAACTTCAGCAAGACTTCTAAGTGCACAATGCATGATGCAATTCAAGGTCATGGAAAATTCTTGCTGATAAAAAATTGTAGACTGTTGCCAACCAAACAAGTTACCATAGTTATTAATAGAGAATAGCGCACAATAGCACAAAAGGTCCTAGAGCTATAGCGCATAGAGCTATAGCACGCTATTTGAAAGTAATAGCACGCGCATATTAACAAATAAAAATACCCACATAACCCAAAAACAAATATAAAAGTTCAAATTCACACACCAAATTATAATAAAAAGACATTAAAGTGCACTAATAGTGACAATATAACAAATTAATGGCATCATCATCGTCATTCCCATCACTCACAACAGCCTGTAGTGCAATATTTTGCTATAGCGCACTAAAAAAAGAAATAGCGACATGGTCCGGGCTACATGCATAGCGCGCTATTAATAACTATGCAAGTTACCAAAGCAAAACTTCTTTTTTCACTCAAGAGGGGGTAATTTGGGCAGTTTTAACCCCTTAACATCCTGCACTAGCAAGAAGGGATTTGAATTAAAGTATAAATGATTTGGCAATCTCCTCCTTGAAGTATTATGTATTAGTTATCAATCAAATACTTACCATGAGAACTAGCATTCCTAGTTCCATGTCCAGAAATATAGTCAAAATAAAAATTCATTTTGTAAAAATTATTAATCATTTCCCCACAAAGATAATTGAATTAATTTGATACAAAGGCATAAAGGACACAGAAAGCAGAAATAAAAGGTGACAACAGATAAAACAGAGGCTTTTCATAAAAGATAAATAATGAAAGAGAGAGTTTTCAGTCCATGAATCAATTCCCTGATATAATAACAGGTAAATTCAAATAACAACACAAAATATCAGATCAATTAAGGGGAATAGGTATATTGCAGTGCTAAGAACTCAACAAACCCACACAAGAGAAACATACCCGAGTCATAACATCGGCGTTGGGATTCCAGTTGTTAAAATCTCCAATCAACGCAGCCCACTGAAAACAATTTATATACCCAATGCATTAGACAAAGAAGAGCACACTCCTTATATTTAGACAAAGAGAAGATAATGCTCCTCTGTATCAGCTGAAAAAGAAAGATTTCGATGCATGTTACTAAAGCACCCAATTAAAAAAATGGAAATTACAGCATGGTCTCTAAGGTCATGCCAGCCAATATGTGAATTTTTTTTATTTTTTATTTTTTATAATAATAGAATTACTGCAACCAGCCAGAGAAATTTTAAGCCGAAACCTCAACTCAAATATCACTATAATGAGATTTTGCAGTCCAAAATGCCAATATCTGAAATTTGTACCATAATTGAATTGCAAAAGATTTCAATACAGAAAGAAATGATAGGAACAAACCTTAGCTCCTGGTGCCCACTCCCTGTATGTTATTCCTGCATCACTAAAATGCAGCAGAAGCATTAAACGGCATTGTGAGTTGTATCAATTCAGAATAACATGATTAATAGGATGAATTTACTAGAATTTCAGAATTATTGTTTTTGTTTTATGAATGTAACTGAAGTAACACCTGTGAAGTGAATGCGAAAAAGGTTTCAGCCAAGAGCAAGAAGGACAAAAATAATTGCCTAAGTTAAGAAATCAGTGGAAGCATTCAATTCCTATGGAACTAGTACACCCAGATATAAAGTACATCATTTAAACCAATCTAGAATTCAAACGATAATAGGCATACTAATTTGCCTAATCCAAATCCATCACTTCCAATCCCTTAAAACAGAACACACTACTTTTTCCATCAGTAAAATGAGAGGACAGAAATTCCAGCCATTTGACCAAAAAAACTGTCACTAATCTCAATCATGAGTAACAAACAGCAAAGGCTAAAATTGTAACTAGCAGGAACGGAAATAATTAGCCCAAAAATAATAATTTCACAACATTCAGAGATTACATAACAAACGAATGAGGACATAGTATTACAAGGAACTTCCTTAAACTTATTTTTATCGAGTAACATAATCTCAAAATTTTCAACTGCAGTTTTTTTTTCACATCAGAGAATTTTCTCCTCAATATTTTTGAACTGCAGTCCAATGAGATGAAAAAAAGTTGCCAAACCAAATGGATTGAACTAGATATATGGATAGACTGGATAAAAACAACAGATGGAAAGTGGTAGCAGCAGTCTGATTAAGATAGGTAAAGTTCAAAAATCAACCTGCAGGGTTCAGAAAATAATTGGTACCTGCGTGTGAAACCAAACTTTTCGTAGCCACGAGAAATTGCATCCAAGCCACCTTCATACTTATCAATTTCTTCACGGAGTCTTTTGTAACGTGAAAACCTGTAATGACAAAAGACCAACAATAAATACAGGATGCAAACCACCACAAACTAAAGTCAGCTAAAGTTAATTCTACACTAATTGGGATTCATTATATCTATTCTGTTCTGTTGACAGTGGCAGCATAGAAAACATAAAAAGGTGCTGAATCCTTTTCCACTATTCCTCACATCATCCTAACTCCACCTTTCACTTTCTTTACCAACTTCAGTGTGATCACCATACCAGTGTACTATTGTTATTTACCCAAAAAAATCAGCATTCAGCAAGAAGCAGCAATGCATGAATAAACAAAAGACACATGATTAAGTGCTAACTAGTCAAATAAGAGAATAACAAAGCAGCACAGCAACATACTCCTAGAAAAAAAAAAAATTAAAATCATGCATAATTGAATAAGAATAATAACACATCAACCTTAAAATTAGAAATCCATACTAAATACCCTTTGAACTGGGCAAAAAGACCATAAGTCATACAAAGTCATATTTCAGATCCCTCTTCCATTAAAAAGCTAAATTTCTTAAGGTGCATAATTTTGTTGATTATGAACAAAAAGCATAATTTCTTTTAAATATTTCACAAAACTATAACTTTCACTGAACATGGGATGGAGTCAAAGTTTTCCTTTCTATAGATAAGATTGAAAAACTATTTTTTTGAAGAGTAAGATTGAAAAACTATTAACAGTTTAGTTATTTACAAGTAGAAGAAATTAAATTATGTAAAAGCAAAGAGAAGGATATAGGATACTACTACACAACGGCACATGCAATTACAATTTTACAAGTAGAGATTAGCTAAGAATTTACAAATGCAAAACAGCATTAACTAGGGACAAGGAAAAATGGAAAGCTGTAAAATTGTCAATATAAACATAATTTAAGGAAGCAAATAGTCTTTTATCTCTCAGTCTTGCTCTTCACAGATCAGTTTAAACAAACATTGTAAATGAGGAGAGAAGAATGTTGTGAACGAGCAATAGAAAGTGGAGGCTCCTCTCACCGATAATCAAGATGTTGACGAAAACCTGACAAGCTTGGATCTATTTCATATATTCTTTGCCCAATACCAGGTGGAGGAATTGACTTTGGTTTAGATTCACTTTTCTCAATGTCAGGTTGAGACATGGATCTTGATATAGATTCACTTTTCCTAGTGTTGATGGCCTCAAGTGAAGGAATAGATGTCTCTTGTGCTACTTTACCCTCAACAATCTCATCATCTTCCATCTTGTGATTCTTTGCATCATCACTAGTCACCTAACAGAAGTATCATAAAAGCACAAAAAACTAATGAATAAAGTTGAAGTAAGATGTCATATAAATGGACACTGTACAACTTGGTAATGGAAAATGTACCAGGAAAATTAAGGACATGCAAGATATCATACTAAAAGCAGATTATAATATTGTTCAACTCAAATAGATTATGTTGGACGTCTGAGAAAACACAAAATGTTAATGCTCCCGAATTAAGTCATTAGTAAAGCCCACAGCACAGAATTCAGAAAAAAAAAACAATCCATTTACATTCCATCATAAAACAAAATTCAGGTAAATCTAAGATCCTATTAATGTTATTATTCATCTGAAAGGAGCCATTTGATTTGTTTCAAAAATTGCAGTTCCTTGCCATTACATATACAAGATCCTTCTTACTGGTCCTGACAAAATCTATGTTTTTGCCACTGCTGTTTAGCAACATGAGCTTTTGTGGCAAGACTTTTCAGACATAATTCAACAGGATCTAAATGAGGACCAATATAAAAATATAATAAAAATATAATTCTGTTTAGCAACATGAGCTTTTGTGGCAAGACTTTCGGCAAATGAAGATTTGAGAAGAAAGAAATTCTGAATGATAATATAATTATGAATCCTCTATATGTTTTGTGTAATATAAAAATAGATCATCGAAGAGAAAATGTGCCACTTCTACCTCTCTAACCAATTTGGCAAGACCTGCAACTTTCTAAAACCAATTATTGTTTCTGTGACTTATGCACATCTGGTAAATAATAGAATCAGAAATATTCATAAATTTCCGTATCTTATTTCATTATAATTTTTTATAAATTGACAGAATCGAATTTCAGTCTCAGTCTCCTAGGAAAAACAAAACCAATTTTCACATAAGCTTCTAGCATTATAAAACGCACCTTCAATGTACACAGTAAGATAAATTTAGAAGGCATAAATCATTTTTTCCCTTCTTTTCTTCCTATCAACATGTCAAACCTCTAATTAAAACGGCATTCAAGCTAGGAATATAGTAATAAATATCTCAATGTAAGAATGCGTAATGTATCCACGCAAATTCACAAACCTGAGATTCTTCGGAAACGTTGCTACGGATCTCAAACTCCGGAGTCGTAGAATTATCAAACTGACCACCAGGAACAAGGACTTTCTCAGGATTTGACGACTTCCCGGCAAATATCTTCCCTGCAACAAACAATGAATAAAAAAGACAGTAAATATTCGGCTGTCAGTGAACAATTCACTAAATAATTTTAAAATATTTGCTTATTAAACTGTGTTAAAAAAATATTCAAGGCTGTGTGAAAATCAGATTTAATCGTCCGAAAACCAGGAATAGAAAACAAATAAGAAATTATACGAGAAAATAGCTGTTTCTTCAACAAAAATGAAAGACTAGAGCTCCTTCGATCAGCAGGAAAGGCAATGGAGTGAGATTTGTAAACAGAAGGTAGACATGGAGAGCGTACACCTGATATAGTATAATACACCATTTCTCGTTCAACAGAGAAAAGGAGAGTAATGGCGTAACTGAAAAATTTTGAAGACAGAGAGATCTCAGAGAAAAAGAAGAAAGAAAGGAATTCAAAAAAAAGAGCGAGATATGCGTGATGAATGTAGAAAGATCTCTCCTTTCCTATTTGGTATTTTCTGATTTCGAGTAAGTGAGCAAGTGGCGCTTGCTTGTGGGCAGGCAGTGGGTACTACGTGTACAGTGGGCAGATAGAGTTTGCATGGGGATGGGGTCAGTGGGACCCGTCAGATTCATCCTCCACCGTCAATTCTGAGGAGATAATTGGTTTTAATGGTATTTGAATTCATGATTAGATTGTAACACTGGAAAGGAATGGGCTACCTGCACTTTGTTTTTTTTGGTGTGGTGCTTACTGCGACTTGAAAGACGCAGATTAGAAATGAAGGGTGGGCCTTATGTTGGCACTGCTACACCTTTTTCACTCCAGTGAACGGGGAAAGGCCCTTTTAGTAATCTTCAAACGAACCATTTTGGTATATTCTTTTAGGTCCTCCTCACCCATATCTTATCCCGACCTGAACCCTACCCAATACAAGTTGGTTTTTTTTAATTGCAAATGGGGTTGGATATTTAGTAGATTTATCTACAAAAATTTTTTATTTGAAAAAATAAATTTTTTAAGAAAAAAATTAAATATTTTTGATATATTTAAATTATAAAATAAGATAAATTAATTATATAATTTATTAAATAAATTGAATAATTCATTGATAAAAATAATATATATTATTTCTATATTAAACCTCATTTGATTAATTAAAATATAATTCAACTTTCACAAATACAATGTAAGATAATTCAAATTTATATGTCTATTATTCATGAATTTAAATAAAAGACATATTTTTATGATAATCTTTATATGTCAATATATTCATTATTATTTAGAATTTAGAATTTTTAAAATTATTAGTAAAATTATAATATTATCTTCGAGCAGAACGAGTATACTAAAACTCGTTCCCTCCCCAAACCCTTAGCGGGTTTCATTATTGAAACTAATCACACTCAATGTCCTAACGGATCGGGTAAAATGTACATCTTGCAGGTTAGATTTCAACGGTTTCCGCTGGATCGGATCAAATGCTCAACCCCAGCATGTATGAATATTCGCATTTAATCATCGTTACATTACTCAATTTTAGGATTATCACATTAATAAAGATTCCAATTGATTAAATATATAATTTGAAGTGATGTCCTGTTTAAAAAAAAGACTAGTTAAAAAATATAATTTGAAGTGATGTCAGATTTAGTTTAGTGAGGATAGTAGTTTGTTGCTTGTCCTCACTACTTTGACACTAAGGATGAGAGGCATGCCTTCATTACTTGTCCTTTTGTTCGAGCTATTTGGTTTTCTACCCCATGGGGCTTAGAATTGATGTAATTAGAGGAACATTCTCGATGGACCTGTGGTATTCCTTGCTATGTATGTGGAAGCAAGTAGTGAATAATTTTGACTCTATAGCTTTGATAGTTTTCCTTTTGTGATAAATTTGGAAAGCTCATGATGTAAAAATTTTTAATGACCAGGTTGTTTCTGTTCATGAATTTGTTCATTTGGCTATTAAATATTGGCAGAAATTTAACCAGATTGAAGACACTGCAGTTTCTAATACTAATGGTAGAAGGATTTCAATTAATTGTGAGTGGTCTCCTCCAAAAAATAGGTTTTTAAAGCTGAATGTGGATGCTTCAGTTTGAGGGAAGAACTATGGTACCATTGCTATTGTGGTTAGAGATTGTCATGGGAAAATCATTGATGGGAGATTACAACAATTTAGTCATGTTGGAAATCCTTTGCTATTAGAATTATTGGCAGTCAAAGGGCGATGGATCTAATTGTAGAGAAACATTGGTCGTATTGTATATTGAAACTGATTCTAAATCTGTTGTAGAAGTGGTTTAGGGTGAATTCGGCTTCACTTTCAAGTTATAGACTTAGTTTAAGGTATTAGGAGATTATTGAATTCTGTTTATTACGTAACATGTCAATTTGCTCCTAGATCTTGTATTTTTCTTGCATGCTCTTTGGCTAAAAAAGCATTAGATTTCTATTTTGTTAATGATATGTATGCACAGTGGAGACTATAGTGTGATATTTGTTAATTAATAAAAAAGAATACTTCAGTTAAAAAAAAAATTTTTTTGAAGTGATGAATGGAGTTTATGTGATGCAAATTTAAGACTTAATTATGCGTTTAGAAATTAGGGATTATACTAAAATGGCTAAACTTTTGTTACTTTAAATAAAAGTAGCTACTGTTTTGAAAATAATTATAAAAAATGTCAATTTTTTTTGCCAGAAAGCTTTATAGGTCATGATAATGAATAATTATATAATAGAACGGTGAAATGAACCAATAAAATTATTCCACTTGGCATTATTTTCAATTACCTATGAATAATTAATGTTGTTCATAGGTAATTGAAATTAATGCCAAGTGGAATAATTTTATTGATTCGTTACGGCACGTCATCCGCTGACGTGCCGTTACCGTTCCATTATATAATTATTCCATAATAATTTATAAAAAATTGGAATTGAAACTCAACGAAAGTGGGGCTAGAAGTTGGGTTTCCTGAAATTGACCAAAAACATATAATAGGTTTTGGTCTCCACAGCCACCCTCTTGTGTAGCTGTTCGACCATTCAACCAAGTAAGACGATGAAATAGACGAAAACAAATAATATTTGAAATCAACCGACGGCGAAGCAAAGAGAAGAATGATGAAAATCAGCCAGAAATAAAGAACGAAGAATGACATAAGATCGACAGAAATCCTAAAACAAAAAACAACCTAAAAATGAAGAATAAAGGAAGAAAGATGAATATCTTTTTGTTGTTTTTTGTGGCGTTCAGAGAGGTTTCCAACAGTATTCAAAGAGGTTTTCCAAGTTATTGCGGTTCAATCATTAATTGGTAGATGATTCCATCATGTTTCAAGGGTGGATTTTGATCAAAAATAAACTGGAAACATAAAGGTGAAGAGGTTGCGATCTTGCCAAAAATCGTTATTGCTAGAATTCTTGCTGGAATGTCACCGAAAAATATTGGTTGCCCAAAATTATTCATAAACTTGTTGTGAACTTTTCATAAAGATTTTATAAACTTATTGAAAAATGTCCCATGTGGCTATCTGTTTTAATTTTGTGACCTTAGAAGCCATAAATGATCCTTTTGGTAAATAATATTATGTTTTTAACTACCGCCATCATTCATCGGAGATCTAGTGCTGACCATGCTCGCCATTGCTTGGGCTATTGATTGGCATTGTTGGATAGCCATTCCCTCTAATGAACAGTGGTGGAAATCTTGCTTTGTTTTTGCCTTTGTTGAGTGAATTTTCTAGTTTTCCAAATTTTTTTTATTTTTATTTTTTTAAAAATAAATTCATAAAGACCAGTTTTGGTATTTTTTAAAATACGTAGATCTTATTGTGATTAATGTGCTATTTTTTTTAATATTGAAAGTCAGTTCTATTTTTTAGTGTCTATATTATATTTGTGCTATTTGACAAAAACTCCCTTATAATAAGAAAATTCTAAAGTAGATTCTAATATGACATATTTTTTAATATGTCATCGGAAAGTTCTTAACTCCAGAGGCGGACCCAAGATTTTTAACTTGGTGGGACATCGAAACCAAACACTTTAAAGAACATAATAAAATTTTAAAAAAAAATTCGCCACTATGTAAATAATTCACTCAAAAAGTCATTTAAGATCAAATAATTTTACATAATAAATTCATAATGACTAAAATCTACTACAATTGTTCCCATCGAGTTCTCATATTTTGGAATCAATTTGCAATTTTATCAACACTAACTTTCAAAAGCAAATCTTTCTCTATATTAGTAACCAAAAAAATCATTTAACAATTGATTTCCCATAGTACTTCGCGAATTACTCTTTATTTGAGTCATTTTTGAAAATGCTCTCTCCACACTTGCCGTTGCCACGAGAAGGATCAATGCTAACTTCAAAAGCAAATATACTCTCGGATGAGTTTCATGCTTTTGAGTCTCAACAAGTATCACTAAAAGCTCATTTAGATTCTTCACCTTTAAAAATCTGTCATCATTTTGAACGTCAACAATGAAATTTCGTAGTGAACGTTCCAAAAAATGCATATCATTGCTCGAAAATTCCCGAGGATAGAATTCAACAAGTCGAACCAATGTGCCAATGTCAAAGGAAGAAAATCGATTAGATGAATTAAAGCACCACATGAAAATAAGTAATTCCTTACTTTTCTCACCGAATCGACTTTCAAGTTCTTGCAGTTGTAGGTCAATGATACTTATAAAATCAACTCTAAAATGGTGAAGATTTGTTGGTGGTTGCGCACCACCATGAAATTTCCTTCTCCCGAGAACAACATATTTTTCCTCCATATTAGGGATTTCATCTCACATGCTATGCTTACACATAAATGAAGTGACCTTATTAGTTAGAGAATCCTTTCCATTATTTTTCATCTCCTGTTAATTCACTTTAGCTACATTTGTTAATGTAAGCCCTAACACCAACTCTTTGTAATTGGATTATAATTTATTTATGAGAATAATTCATCATTCTTATAATATTTGTGTAATTTAATTTGATGAATTTTCTTGAATAGTGATTCTGCTTTAATTATCATATGCGTGATCTGGATAGTAAAACTTAAAGCATTAAAAGAATAATATTCTAAATATCCCTAGTCGATTATTATCATGGGAGTGATAATAAAAAAAGATTAGTATGTATTCTATGAGATAATCTTGTTTTACGGGTAATAGGATATGTGATATCGATTAGAGATACATAGTACGTGTTAGAGAACAGCGTACTGGATCGATCCACTTAATGAGAATATTACATGTGGAAACAGTCATAAGTATTTCTCATGCAATGCTTATACTAAAATTCCTAGACCTGAAATTACTATAGGTTCTTAAGTGGTTTCTCGTATGCTTTGACGTATTTCTAACGTGCCCGTAAAAGGGTTGCAAATATGGACATGTAACACCCCTTAATCTGATCATTTCTGGCCGAACCAAGTTACACCACATTATATATTACATGGTGTACAGATCATATTCTAAATTATTACAAAATATGGGTACATTTTTTCCTCTTATATTTCTTCTATTCTATCTTTGCTTGTGCTGACTTTATCTTCACAGTATATGCCAATCTAAGTTCTTCATGGTCCTGATGCTATACAACCGTTCCAATTCCTTTCACTTCTTTTTCAGAGACCTACAAGTTCATAATTAACCAAACTTGCTGAGCGATTACGCTCAGTGGGTACTTTAAGTAATGAAAAGTATAAATAATTTAAATGCACATGTATAGATTAAAAATATAATTTAAATATTAAACAACACTTAATAAAATATTCATCAAATATAAATTGCTCAATAAATAAAATTGCGTTATTTAAAAATCTTACTTGATTAGCTTGATTTGCTCTACTAGATATTCAAAAAAACCTACTTTAGAATAAACTCACTAATTGGCTATGTTTCCAACTGGCTACGTTGTTTCTTTTGGATAACTCATCAAATGGCGGATACCAAATGGCTACATTGCTCACCAATCAAATGGTTACATTAATCGGTCGTCACCGCAATCAATCACAACACCCGTCGCTGTAACAAATCAATAGCCATATATCAAAAACTCAGGATATGATCGATCATTCCATACATTAACTCGGTTCAACTAAATCCTAGTAGAGCTTAAAATACTCTTCTCATAATTTCCAATTTTTCCAAACCAATAATTTTAATCAGAGACGGTCATTCCAAAATTAACACATTTCAACATTGATATTTATCCCAAATCATATTTTCATAAACATGTTTGTAGCAAATATTTATTTCAAAATTATATTTCATAAATAAATTTATCAATCATATTTGTTCAATACCATTTTTACTTTGAATTCATTATTTCAATAATAATAGTAAATTTAAATAAAACACTTCATCAAGAGTTTCAAAAATATATTTTGTCATATATATTTATCTTTTATATTTAATCTTTGAAACAATTAACGTTTTTCATCATATTTCAAAATAATTACTTTTTATCTCATTTTAATCTAAATCTTAATAAAAAAAAATATATTTTCCTTAATTTGTTGAAATCCCAAGTTATAAAATCCTTATTAAACTTTGATATACTTTACAAAAATAACTTATTTCAATTTTATCTATTTTTCTTGTCAAAATATTTTTATCTTAAATTCTTACTTATTATTTTAAATAACACATTTCAAAATAAATCTTTCTTTATTATTTTTCAAGTTATTTTAGATTCTTTGTTTTTTTCCAAAACAAACTTAGATACTATTTTGAAAATACTTAATTAAAATATTAATTTCATTAATATTTAAAAATAACTTGATTTATTTAAGTGGAACTTATAAATACTTGTTTAAAAACTCAATTTGTATATATTTATATATACTTATATTTACTTATATTTATCTTTATTTACTTTTAAAATATCCATTATTAATAAATTATATCCTTTACTTAAATGAAAATGAGTATTTAATAATTTATTAGTATTTCCCAAAAGCATTATTTTTGTCGTAATCCACACAGGGTGGTTCCGACCATTTAATAAAATCTCATTTATTACTTTTCATAAGTTTTAACTTATTTGTCACAGCCTAAAATATAAATCAAGGACTAAAATGTAATTTACCAATAATTTTTGGATTAAGAGAAAATCTCCATAAAAATAAGTTAAGTAATAAATTTAAATGTCCGATTGATACTCAGGATGTTGAAACAGACGTTTTAAGTATAACATTATATTTTCCGACTCTAAGGGCATTTTGGTCATTTTGACCCTTGAAAAATTTTAGGAGCGGAATTAGGTTTTAAAAATATCAAATTTAAACTCTAGACTTCGGGATGATTAACTTGAGTATAATTTTGATGTGCTTTTGTTACAATGGTAATTTTCGATTTTTACCGACACCGGTAAAATGCGGTGAAACTGTGAATCGAAATTTACCTCAGTAAAATAGATGTAAATTATTTGAAAATTAAAGGATATATTAGTCATTCTAATTTTAAGATATTTTGCTTAATATATATATATATATATATATATATATATAAAATAAATAAAATTTAAAAAAAATTCTTGAAACTATAGAACGTGGAGATGGATAAGGGAGAGAAGATAATTTCGGTGGCAATTGTGATTGATTGAGTAGAAACGATCAAAATAGCAATCACAATCTGTCGGACTAAATTATTGTTTATAATTATATCATATGAGGCCAGGAAAAAATAAAAATAAAAATTTTACTTTCTTTTTCGTTTTTCGAGCAGAGAAGGGAGAAATTTAATAGCTAATTTTCATCCTACACGTCATCTTGAGAAACTAAAGCCATAATTCGAACCTTGGGATTATTCTTATCACATTCAAAGCAAGAAAAACGCCGATCAATAACCAGAGGATCATTTTCCAGTCGGGTCAAACAAAGAAACCCGAATACCTAAAGAAAAACCAGAAAGTTTCAAGCTGAAATTTCTAGAAAACCAGCTATATTCCGTCCAATCTATGGCCATAGGCAGACCGGCGGTGGCGAGAGGTGTCAATTGGTACTCTTTTTGGTCGTTGGCATCGCAGGAAATCGGAGAAAAATCATCTGGAATTTTTGGTGAACAGTGGCGTCGCTGGGTTTAAGACGACAGCCTGATTCAGGGTTTCGGTTCAGTCGAGGCTAAGTTGATTTGAAATGTAACGCCCCGAAATTCGTAATGTCTGAAACGCTAAATGATCTACAGAAAGAAAGGTAGAAGGAGTTCGTAATAGGAAATGTTAAGGAAGGAAATGTGTTGTAAAAGGGAGAATAAATGAATTTTAAGCATAATAAACCAATGATAAACAATAAGCTACTAGATTATGAACATAGTAAACTAGTGATAAACCAGAAGTAAACCAATTATAAGTATAGTAATCATGCAATAAACAAAATGTAAGAAATCATAAATGTAGTAAACTATTGTAAACGAAAAGTAAACAAGTTATAAGTAAGATAAATAAAGAGTAAACCAATAGTAAACAAAAGGTAAGTAAAAAGGAAGGAATAAAGAAAACGTAAATTATACAAGAGGCGTAGGTAGAGGAATAAGGAAATTGAGTATAGACGTAATATTTGACCACTGTAGATTCTTATGATATAGTTCGGGCGCGTAGACTCGAAAAGATCACGGAGAAATTCGCCGAACCTTCGAAGTTAAACATGCTCAGGTCACAGTACAAGTTAAGATGGGTGACCTCCAAGGGAAGTCAACCCTAAATACGTCAATTTGGAAATAAAAACTACAGTAAGATATCAGACGGGCGCTGATTGCATCCGGAAGGCAAAAGTACGCCAACGGAGCTCAGCGGGACCCATCGGGCATTATGGAAACAGTTAGGGACCTAAGGGTAATTTTTCAAAAAGTTACGAAGGGTCTTAGCAGTGCCCATAACAGATGTTAAATATGAAATCTAGGAAGTTTACTGGTCGCAACGACACGTAACGGAATTTTCAGAAAACGCACGTATAAAAATATATAAGGGCATTTTGGTAAATTCTGAGAAAGATAAGGACTAAAATGGAATTTCCCTAAAAATGATATTAAACCTTGAAAATATATTAAATATGAGGTCTTGAGGTTAAATAGATTATAAGGGTGAAATTAAAGTAGTTTCCAGAATTACATGTGCGGAGAATTCCGCTGAAACACGAAAACTTGACTCGCATAGAATTTTTGAGTTTGATCAGAATTTCGGACCCCAAGATGGCTTATTTTGCAAATATGTAAAACATAAAAGTTGTTTCTTTATGTGTTAGTTAAACGTAGAAATAAGAACCGCCTAATTTGGATATGTATAGACAAAGTTATGACGAAATTAGCAGACAATGCACAGGCTGCCTAAGGCAGTGCGACGGGACCGACGAAAAATGACGCCAAATATTGTTTGTAGTCCGGATCGATCTAAAATTTTAATATGACATATATTTAGGTGTTTAGGTTCATTTTGCACAAGAATTACTAAATTTGGAGTAGTATACAAAAAGTTATTAATAAAAGACTGCAGCGAGGTCAAGTAGAACCGTAGAAGGACCTATTTACAAAAACTTAGCTAAGGGAGGAGGCAAATTGGTAAAGGAGGATAATTGAAGCCTTTGCTTGGCCATCAAGTATAACTTTTCCATGGAGACACTTGGCCAAATCTTGACCCTCCACCCATTTTATTTTGGCTAAATACTAGCCATTGGATTAGGAATTAAATAATTCAAAATTAAATGGAAAATATATAAGGTAGAAATTA